>QVOB01003321.1:0-17657 GCA_014839585.1 Pseudomyrmex concolor | reverse complement strand
GAGAGAGAGAGAGAGAGAGAGAGAGAGAGAGAGAGAGAGAGAGAGAGAGAGAGAGAGAGAGAGAGAGTTAAAGAGGAGGAAGAAAGAGGTTGACAAAAACTGGCGGGAAAGAGCTCGAGAGAGAGTGACGTCACGCGCCACCACTCGACATCTTATTTCCTACGTGTCCCCTGCTATGATACGACGGGTAATCTACAAAGGGAAAACGAGACTCCGGTCTCTTTTTCCCTTCTTTCAGAAAAGCGTAGGGCTGCTGGCCCAGGAAGTCCAGGAACGAGGAACACACGAGAGACCGGCGTTACTCGACCGGTGTCGCCGTGATAAGGGATCGCGGAATCGCGCGGTTGATTCGCTCGCTCGAGAATTCGATTAACGTCGCGGACTGGCCGATAATTGCTTTGCTCGCGCGCCCCGATATCTCGAGCGTGTTTTCTCCGTCTGTGACGTGCCGTCTTTGACGCGGAAAATGTTGGATTGATTAATCGCGGTTATTTTCTGAAAAGGAAACAAACAGAACTCGAAACAGAATTAGGATTATTCGAGATTTTGTTGCGGATTTCGTTGATTGCGTAATAATATTTGTTATCATAATGTCTTATTCTGTAATAAACTATATGCAAACAAGATTAATAAGACAATGGAGGAGAAATAAATAAATCACATTTATTTTATGCAACCGCCGCGTGTGGATTACATCAATGCGACGCAACCCAACGCGCGCGACGATTAACGTTGACACCGTTCGTGGGACGCGCCGGATGCATTAATATTCTTGAAGAAATAGTGACGTTTTCCCTTACACGCGCGCACGCGCGTAGGCAGGCATTCCGCTTTATTCAGGTGATAGTGACGAATTAGTTTAGCACAATATAACGGACCGCCATATTTATAATTCCCTCGCGCGTAATATATATCGCGACACGCCGCGCCGGTTCCAATTAGCCGCGGTTGGCCGAGTGACTTTTTTCCGCAATTGCACATTTGCACATGTGAAACGTATTTGTTTGTCAAACGCGAGCTCCCCGAAATTTCCCTGTCGAACGTTTTTCGGACCGGCGAGCACCGAGAAAGGAGCGTCCGACGTGAAAATAAATGGCCTTTCCGCGTGTTTTTCGTTAAAACAGAAATGTGAATTGCATACGAGCGAAGGGGGCGCGCGCAATATATGCTAAACGAAATTAACTCGAATATCATTTTTCTACCGCGTAAAACGCGTTTCTCTTCCCGCCGTCGCCGAGTTACGCAAAGTGCGCGCACAATCGACGAAGCATAATTCGCTTCAATTCGTGTAATTTTAATATCGCGCCATTGCGCGAGCTTTTTCATCGCGTTAATCGTTTTATTAAACGAGATGTCGAAGGTAATTATTTATTTTTTGGTTTTATATATATATATATATATACCTATATATGTATATATAAAAGAAATATGGAAAAAAATGAGGAGAACAGGCTGCGTCAAGCTTTGTTTTTATATCGATATATTTTATTGCGCTCACACGCAATTGCATAAAAATTATGTATGTACATTTTCTTTTTATTATTGTAGTTCGATATTTTTTTTTTCCTGCGTATTAACACGATGACAAAAAATAATATGTATGTATTTGAACGTAATGAATATTAATTTTTAGCGAACAATAAATAAAGCGAACATAACGATAAATATTTTGTCAGTCGTATCATCGTGCAGTTAAATATGTCGCTCAAGATCCACAGCATCATTGGCAGAGCCCTATCGCTGTAATGACACGTTGACTGTGGCTTTCACACCGGCATGACCGTTCATTTAGAAACCAATGGAAAGATTGGGCGCAATTGTCTCGTCCTGTATCGAGCGGCATGCGATGCTACTGACCCTACGTGGCTTTAATTCTCGTCTTGTGTCGTCGCAATCGATTATTTGCGAGCAAGTAGGATTTGTTTATAACGGTAATATGAACGGTGTCACACATACACACACACATCATTCTTTTCTGTTTTATATTAAAACATTTTAACCGCTGTATAAATTATACAAATATGTTGTTTGCAATCTTTTCGTCGATTGTTTTTTTACTTCGAATCGATCGTTTTTTACTTTGTTGGAAGCTCACAGTGTTTATGTATATTTTGTTTTACAAACATATTGATATGTCGATATTGATTGACATATTGATACATCGATGAGGATTTTAATAAAAATCATAGCGCGATCCAAATTCACTTCTGAAATTAAACTCTCTTGTTCTCAATTCATTACGGCGAATGTCACACGGCCGTGCACCTGGCCGCAAAAATGGAAATTATTCAACGAGCAAAATCCTCTTTACGGTTCTCTATTACGGTCATTTAAACCGGCATATTTATCTGTCATTATAAATGGCGTACCGGCCGATTCCATTAGTGAAATTGTGATATTGGCTTTTCATGAGCGGCAATAGCAGTAATTTTAAATAGAAACAAATTGATTCGAAATCTACTCGGGAACGTTTTAATCGCGGGCGGGAAGAAAAAAAAACCGGTTGAGGTGTCTGTGTTATCGCGGTTAAAAAGTAACATTTGAATATATAATGAAAAGATAGCAGTACGTGGTCGGGATAAAAATTTCCCAACCGCGATGAAATATCCCGTCCAATTTGGAGGTCGAAAAATTACGACATATTTCACACCGGTTTTAATTTATAACTAACACGTTTTCTCGTATCGCTTCTTTTGTATTAACATCACGGATTTTCACCTAACTTTCCGACACTCTCATCCCGAGGGCATCGGTTTTTTTCCGATACACCGATAGGCATTTCCGGAAAATAAGATGACGTTACGGCATGGCGCTTGTTTTGCAAGAGAAAGAGAGAGAGAGAGAGAGAGATGAGGGGAGAGGGAGGAAGAGTGTGTGTGGCGCGAAAATATCGATGTACAAGAAAATCAACATTTTCGCCTCCGAGCGATGTATATCGCGCGCGCTATCATGACTTTCCGTCGGTGCGATATCTCGTTGACGTAAACTTCTCGCGCGTCACAGAACCGATATCCCGTGCAAAGCTCCGCAAATTAGACGGAGTAGTAGTTCTCGCCAAGAATTATCATACAAATGGCGCCGACCACCCATCGAAACTCGTGACACGCGTATCCATCGTCTCGTCGCCGCGATATTTGCCATCGCACGCCGAAAGTTCGGTCCGCGCGTCTCGGTCGCGCGCGATGTTCGTCCCAGAAGCGTCACTTTTCCACAGGATAAGCGCGCGCGCGGAGATGAAGCGAATATATATGGGCATCCACAAGTCGTCTTCGTTCGAACGTTTCGAGCGTTCCTCGAATACATATTGCCTGCTGGCGGTAGCGGCGCAATTAACATCACTCGGAACTCAAACCCTCTTTCCCGCGAACGGGGGGGGTGAAGACGAGGCGGGAGGGTCGGGAGAGAGAGTAATAGTTTTCCCAGTCAGCCGTCTCTAACTCTCTCTCCACCCTTTCTCGCTGTTTCCTCCTCATGCCCCGTTTTTCGACGGTCGTCCCACTCTAGCTCGTGCGTATCCATCTCTGTCTAGTTTGGCGGAGCCGGTCTACATATTTTGAAGTCAAAAACGGAAGGGTTAAAATGAGCAGTCTCTTCCTTCCTGGGAGTTTGGACAATAAAAGAGAAATTGGCTCGTGCGAGTTAAGTTCTACGCGTTTTTTTTTTTTTTTTTCGTGTTTTGAGAATCTTTCGATGAATATATATGCGGATTAAAATCGTCCGTCGTATAAAAAACACTGTGGCGTTGAAAAACAATTGTATCCGTTTATACTTGTTGTTGTACAATTACATGCAATAACGAGATATCTGAATCGCACTTTTTTGAGATATATTTTCTTATACAAACTTTTTCTTCTTGTAATTCACAGACATCTCGAGATATACATCTCTTATGACTTGTGCCCACTTTTACCACCACGCTTTGACGTCCATAAACTACTTGCCTTGCCATCTCGTCGTGGTTGTCTTGCCGACTTTTTCTATATTTTTCTTCGGCCTTTCTTCGTGCCTGCTCCGAGTCGTATCTTCTCATTTATTCTCTCCAGAGTCCTGTCTCCTTCGTCGCGTTTTTTACTCTGTGTTCTCTTGCTTTGCATCCCTCAGATCGTAACTTCTCTTTCGTTCTTTCCGAGTCTCTTTCTCTCTTTCTCTCTCTCTCTTTCTCCCTCTCTCTCTCTTTCTCTCTCCTTCTCACTCACCCCATATATCGTAGCTCTTCATTCACCCCTTCTCGTTCACTCTTTCTCTCTTTTGCTCTTTCGTTTCAACTTGCCGTTCTCTTTCCTCTTCATGGTCGCCATGGTAACAGCTTCCGTCTCTGTCTACATTTCCGTCTTCGTCTGTCCCTAGCTACTCCATCTTCATGTCCATCCGTTCCGAAAACATTGACTTTACTGGCGGTTGTCGCATGATCGGCGATTCACGAACGACTAAGGATCCGCTTGGAAATACTTCCGCTTGATTAAGCCACGTTTCAAAGAAACATTTTCCAAGAAATAAAAGAAAATGCCAAATAAAAATGTCATTCCTCAACAACGACTCGTTGCAATACACAGATTTTGTAGTACAAAAGGCGTTTAAAAATTGACGAATATAAACTCAATATAGAAGTTTCGGATTTTTAGTTATTTTTCGAGAAAAATATAGAATACAATTTCTTAGTAACAAATTTTAAGCTCATATAGTTTTTAACTAGCAGAGAGTTTACGATCAATGTGAGTCTGCATTTATCTAACAAGGGAAGTTCGGCAGTGTAAAATTCAAAAGAATCTGAAACTTTGCATAAGTTTAGACTAAACTGATCTAATAGCTAAGCAATTTTTTTAGCTGCTAATAATTGGGTTTACGGGTTGAAACACCCTCTTGAAAAAAATCAGTATTTCTTCGAAATATTATCATTTTTGAAAAATCTAATTACGCCGTTAAAGAACTTTTAACCATAAAACTATAAAACTTTTATTTGTGAAACATTTTTCCATATTTCTTATTGTTTCGGCGATATACGCTTATAGAAACGTAAATACCGATTTTTTTTCAAGAGGATGTTTCAACTCCTAAACTCAAATATTAGCAGCTAAAACAAATTGCTTAGTTATTAGGTCCATCTAGTCTAAACTTATGCAAAGTTTCAGATTTTTTTGAATTTTATACTTGCCTAACTTCTCTTGTACGTTTTAGGATGCTTGATTTGCATTTCACGTGCATAAATTATCCATTTTATTCCTTTATTAGAATAATCTTAATTAGTACGATTTACAGTAGAAATTATATTAAAAAAAAAAATTAATGAACAGAGTTGCTTGATTATTTTGATTCTTTTTATTTTCCTTCTCTCTCAACTAAGGTAGAGGTACAACCTTGTATTTTATGGTACTACGTAAGCGCAGAGAGCTAAACAATAATCGCCAGCTGTTGCCGGAAAGAGAGAAAGACAATACCGAGTAATTTTGTATGCGACTCTCTCACTCAATGGGAAATGAGAGTCGCTGCGACAACGACGACGACGACGGTAGGAGATTCTCGATAGAACTTTGATCCTTATCGTGCTACTTTGATGTAGACAATCGTGCTTTGAAATGCCTCGTTAGCCGTACCGTATATCGATGTCGCGAGTGAGGTACTCGTCGCGGCGGTGTGCCGGGATCTTTCTCGCATAATACCACGAGTCTTGAGTAAACTACGTCGTGAAGTTACCAGAGCTAGATATCTCAAAGCTAAATTTCCCAACAAGCTTGCAGAGACGAGCTTACCGCAGTTAACAACCGCTTATTTCGCACACAACATTTACATCCGCACTTTCCGCCCGCAATCGCATGTATGACATTATCCGTCGTATAAAAATATCTGTATAGAATTATAATTTTATTTACATATATATATATATATATATATATGTATATGTGTATTAGTATCTACTATACGTACTATTTCTTTTATTTGTATAACAATTATAATTTTGTTGCTTTTCAGATTCATATTCGCTTGAGATAAATTCTTTAATAAAGTAAAAATTTCAACAATAGGTAAAAAACCAATACGAACCAATATGGGATGTTGGCGTATAAAAATGTAGTTTTATTGAAAAAAGAAAATCGAACGTTTCGATTCACGGATCGGATCTTTTTCAGTGAATAACAAAAGAAAAAATAAGTTGCATATCAGCACACAATAGAATAAAATAGTTACTTATTTGTCAAAAATATTAACTGAATAAAATTCAATACATCACAAAGATAAGGACTACCACGCAATAAACTGATGTAACATTGCCGAAGAAGATCCGATCCACTGATCGAAACGTCTGATTTATTTTTTTTTTTTTTCAAAACTGCATTTTTATGTAATAACACCCCATATATGTTGGCTTGCATCTGACCTTTTGCCTATTTTTGTCACATCTCTAATATTGAATTATATCCTGTAAGACTTAAAAGAACTCGTAATTCTTTTTAATCTACTTTTTATATACGTACACAAAATACATTCCTAAGTTCGAAACGAATACGATCATGATTTTTGATCAGCAATTCTCAAGCGATGCGGAATGATTTTTCATCAAAAAAAAAACCTGGCCCTTTCTTCTTCGTTCCTCATTATGATTCCGTCGTGCGAGCCGCCGTTCTCACTTTGTCACTGTCTAATAAAGCTTTTTGCTTTCTTGGCAGATTCGCGGCGGCCGGGGGCCGTGGTCTTAAGTAAACTTGACCCGAACCGTCAGTTAATGGATTCGGGAACACTCGAGCCCGGATCCATTCGAGTATGCAAAACGACGAGCGGCGGGTCGGGCGGGACGGGAGTAAACAGAACCATTGTAGCGATAGCGAAACCACTGGTCGACTTTAAACGATCAGATACACTTTGGTTAATAAGATTATGTGACGCTCTGCGAAGAAGGGAAAGAGAGAGAAAAAGAAAGAAAGAGAAAGAATCACCGCCATGTTTCTTCTGCCCACCGACGAACTTCGGGAAAAAGCTTTTGTCGACTGGACATTTTGCGATGCGCTTTCACACCCGTGTCGTCCATTCGACACGAATGAGAGAAAGAGTTTGTCCACTCAGAAGACTCGAAACACAATTCCTCTACTTCGTACAACAGAAAAAAATATTACCCGCCGATAACAATGTTGATATCAAATATGGGATTGTTAAGATAATAAAGTTTAGTATTGTTCGTTCGAAAGACAATTCGAGGAAAGTTGTCTGTCAGAAACAAAGTGTCGATAAATGTCGATTATTATTATTGTATTCGAATTTACGTATATATTTCTCGAGTATTGTTTTTTTTTTTTTTACACGATCACACTAGCGAAGCTGGCACGCAAAATTACACACGTATTAACTGGCGAATTAAAAGGAAACTTAAAAGGAAAAAGGCCGCTATATAACTGCTTGCTGGGTAGTTTGCCGCCTGTTTATCAATTTTAATTAAGCCATTCTTACGCAAGTGATTTCCTTGAACGGGTAGACTTCTGCGAGAGAGAGAAAGGGGGAGGAAGGGAGGGTCTGGGTATTATATATTATTCGTAACTATATCGCGCCGGTGAAACGTTAACTGCAGCTCGCCAGTTAATTCTTTCCGCAGTGAGGCGAGGCACTTCTTTCAACTGCTCTTCTTCTATTACTACTTACACCGTTGCAAGTCGCGGTATCGTTAATTGCATTCTCGACCGAGGATATCGTCGCAGCACCGTAACGAACAGTATGAATAAAACTGATGTAACGGCTTGACATAGTTTTTCAAGTCAAAGATATTTCGCGACGACCCAGATTTCTTTTGACAATCGACTTGTAACAAACTCTCCGAGTATCTTTAACAACACGTTGTAAGATAATTCTGTTTTTATTGAAAAATAAAAAGTTCGATTCAGAAAAGAAAAGAAAATCAATCTCGCGATTTTTCGTTTCTCTGAAAAAGTTGTAGCGTAGTAATTTTTGTACCTTCTAATTTTGTTATTTCTTCTTTTTTTTTTCAGAGCTGCTTCCGAAGTTTGAGGCGGAAATCGGGGATGTGCAGAATTGAGAGAAACGAAGAAGCAGTTATCAAGAAGAAAATTGTGGACTACTAGTACGTATATGTAAATAACGTATTGCTTACATGTAGATATGCGCGAGAAACTTGTTGAAAAGAGAGTTAAGTATCTTATTAATTACGTGTGTGAAACTATAAAAACGACGACGAATCGAGAAAAGTTTTTCCGAGTCATACGCATGTTTTATACTTGTGCAAAGTTTTTCTATTTATATATGCAGCTTTTTATGTTTGTTCGGAATTTCTGAGTTTTCTTTAACGTTCTTACGGCTGTTTCGCGCGCGCTTTGGGATTTACATATCGATCTTCGATCGAGAAACGCGGACTAATATCCGGACGACAAGCAGGCGCATTAATTACATTAATTTCTGAAAATATCCGGCCGATTCGATCGATGATGATTATATGACCGACAACTATATATATATATATGTACACATATATCGGCGATGACGTGTGCAACGAAGGAGTCACCACCACCGTCAACTCGATGAACAAAGATGGGGATCAAGCCGACGTGGGAGTGGAAACGTCTGGCCGCGCACTAGCGCATTTACATTTGTAATCGCATCGTCCGGGTCGTACCTCCTAATCCGTTCGCGCGACTTGCGGAAAGAGCTGAGTGTCGATCGAATGAAGGCAGATGCAAACAAAACGCAAGCCAGACGCGTCCGGATCCATTTTTATTAATTCTAAAGAACACGGATCGGATCATTTATCGGAAAAGTGAATTTTGAGAATTGTATTAACATATCCTGAATGACGCGCAAGTTTTTTTTTTTACTTATAAATGAAAGTTTTACTCATTTAAGTAAGATAAAATATATATATATTTAAAAAAATATATTTAAAAAAATTATTTAAAATACTAACAAGATTATTTAATACTAACAATTTAATATACTGCGCGATAAAACTAGCGATTTTTGAGCTTCGTAGGAAAACGTTCGATTTCTACTGAGCGTTCAACGAGTGTTAACTCCTGTGTTTATTTATATACAATGTGTATTTATCTCCTATGTTTATTTATATACAATGCAAACAAATTTATAGCTTTTTTTTTTATTACTTGTAAACTAATTTTCCGGAATTTAGCGAAATAAGACTCGATTTCATCACGCGCAACTATTCTTGTGTGTTAATGTTTATTATGTTTTTTCGTCATTCGTGGAATAGCTATAGGAACAACTATTAACAGTCTTATTGGCTGTTCACGTAATATTTGAAGGCCAGTTTAAGTCTTACGTCTTTCCGATCGGCAAAAAGACAGAAAGAGAGAGAGAGAGAGAAACAACTCAGATAAGAGACCAAATAGACAAGAACATTCGTGCGCGCGTCCCCGAGAGAATATAGTTTATATTATAATAAAGAAGTTTCGCGGGCACGCGAAAAGACTTTATGAGTGGAATTTATTATTTTCCTCTGCTCGCGCGGCTTATACATAACTTAAGTTTGCGTGTAAAGTTTTTTATTCTGAAAGAAAAACTTTTTTTTTCAGATTAAAATTCCGTAATTTTCTATGAGTGTAATTCTAAACTCTTTGCACAATACCATTTGTATGCAAGTTTACGCATTCATTTGCGAAGTTCATTTGACATTAAAAATAGGAAACTATTAGTGTTGTAAATTATTGCGCTTCTGCTCTTTCTAACTTGTCGAAAGCACATAAGTAAACAGGAAATTTACGCGATAAAGTGAAGAAAAATAAAATAAAATAAATTAAAATACAAAAAAAAAAAAAAACAACGTGATACGTTCCAGAAAATACCAATTAAAACCGCGACTCATCGTATATACAGCGTAGTTTTATCATTGCGCAAGCAGAACGTATAAATATTTATATATGACGTAATTAAATTTTGCTACAGAGTTGCACTTGGATAAAATATCGCCGCTATTGTACACATCTCACGTGTGATATATATTTCTGTAATTGAGCGCTACCAATTAACTGACAGCTATTATTCATATTTAATCTTGAGTTATATCGTTTGTTTCGAATGTTATTTCATTCTTTGATTTTTTTTTTTGTTAAAAAAATATATTTTTACGATACGCGTAACGCCGCTCTCCATTAACGGGGGAAGATCGATAACGCTTACGAAACAAACAGCCGATCAATGACAGACAACCAAGATTTATAGTTTGACATTTCTAGCGCGTTTTACAGAAAAAAAAACGTAACAGCTTTGTGCACAAAAGATAAGGAATTCATGTCGCTCACACACAACAAATGTTTTATTTTTTTTATTTTTATTTTTATCCCCTCCTATTTCAAAACTTGTGAAACACGCACAAAACCGCATGAAGTTAAAGTATGCGTGCAGAAAATATTCTGCAAACCAAATCCCGCACTTGCAATTGAATTCTCTATCTCTGATGAAATATTGTTAAGCAAAATATACAACTGTGTCGATAGAATTACTACCACTTTATTAAATTGAAAACAAGTTTTTGACAACAAAGAGAAAATATTAAGAGAAAAACTAAAAAAAAAAAAAAGAGTTTAATGTATTTTGAAGAGAAAACCGTTTATGTAAATTTCAATGAATTATATTATATCTGTATTAAATATCGCAAAGCTTTTTCAATTTCCAATATTACATTATTGACTAAATTTGCGAATGTAATTTCTGTTCTACGTACACTTATACGCGCAGACTCGCTCGCTATTCTCGCTCCTCATTTGCTTGTTTATGAAGTTTTCTTCTTCGCAGAAAAAAAAAACGGTCGATCGCGCGTCAAAAGTTTGTGATGATGGTTTATACTTCTCTTTCGGCGGTTTTTTTTTGCATTTCTTTTTTTATCTCAGCGATTATTTAACAAAAAACGATCTACTTCGAGGATTAAATAAGAATTAATATGAAGAATATGCGAGAAGCCAAGGTTGTTGTTTCCCATGTATTATTGTGAAACGCTTCCGCGGCTAGATTATAATTTCAAATAAGTTTTACAGTACAAGTGCGAGAGGGACAGAAGAAAGATCCAAAAGAAGCGCGCGCGCGCGTCTCGCTTGTTTAATTTTTTTCTTTTCCAAAGAAAGAAATCGCTACTCCACATCAAGAATCGTTTCGACATGCGTCCACACTCAGGAAAAAGAACGGTCGCGACATAATATCGCATTCGAATACAATGGACGGCTTATTAGCATTTTGTACCCCTTACCAGACCCCTATCACCTTTGACCCTTTCAACCGAACGGCTTCCACACGGCAGATACGCAAATCGTCACAAAATACGGCGTTCTCCGTGTCTTCCAGTAAAACTTCCAGTCTTCGCACCTGGTTTGAATTGTTCCATGTTCTTTCTTCATGTTCACTGAGAAACTGAGTTGACGAGTTAACAACAGTCCGAAGAAGCTGAGAACTCGGCCCAAGAGTTGGTGTACGTGTTGTTTCTGCTCGTTGTCAGGCTGTTCTTCAAAGCCGTCGTCGAATACAAAACCTTTCGATTGCAAATGTTCTTATTTGAAATAATCTTCTATTGTTTTTCAGCGAGAACATCAAAAAGTAACTATAAATAAAAAAAAAAAAAAAAACAATTATATAAGTCCTATAAAATTTTTTTCGTCAAAATATCTCGCTTGTTCTGTAGCGCATACCAGAGAAACATTCTTTCGTTTATTCTTTTCTTTTCGAAGAATTAAACATCATCTGCAGTCCATTTTAAACCATAAATCATTGAACAGTTCAAAAGTAAACAAAATCAGTTTGTCCTACATGGAACCTCACGAGCGTTGTCTTAACACACACAAAAAAAAAAAAGAAAAAAAAAGAAAAACTATCCGACTCTTCAAACCGGAACAGAAGAAGTTTCAGCTTTCTTGGAATTCCTTCTTGTTCATCAGGAATATGCAGAAAACGTTGAAATCCATACGTGCAATATTCTCTAGCAAGAAAAGAAAATTCCTTCACTTCTCTTTCCGTGTTCAGGAGAGAACGTAAATAGTGGGAACGCTGAGTCCTGAGAGCGCGTCCACAACGTCTAATTGTAAGTGAATCTACGAAGAGAAAGCTACGAGGAGTCTGCGGCGGACACTCTTCTCTGTTTTTTTATTTTTTTTATTTTTTTATTTTTTCGTTGGCAGGAGAGAAAAAGAACGGTTCGAAAAAGCGCACCCTGGAACCGGTCCAGATGGAAGAATGAATGTACACGTTTTCGTAAATCGGCGAAAGAGGTGAACACCTGGTTCGCTTGTACACCATGCCGTGATTTAATGAAATTGAAGATTACCGCGGCGAGTTCTTCTGTGTCATTGTTGTCGAGCGACGTCGTTAGTTAGCCGTTTTCGTTAACGTATTAGCGGAACAGCTTTATGAGTTTTTGTTTTTTTTTTTTTTTTTTTATCTCACTCTGTAATTTTTTAGCTCTCGCGAAATACAGTAGTGCCTCGCGTATTTGCCGCGAGTTATCCCCACCAATTCCTAGAAGTGCCTCGAAGCAGCGAGCCGGGAGTCATCCTCCCTCAATTCTTAGAACTGACGAAATGAGCGGCCGCGTTATCTACAGTAGATTTTCCGCGCTTCGGTTCCGCGCGCGGCAAACCGTTGAGGCAGGTACTATTCCGAGAAATGCCGTCATTACTGATCACGCGTTATACGCGGCCGCTCGCTTCGTCAGTTCTAAGAATTGAGGGGGGGTGGGCTTGACTTCCGGCTCGCTGCTTCGAGGCATTTCTAGGAATTGGTGGGGATAACTCGCGGAAAACACTCGAGGCAAAAACGTTGAAAATACGCGAGGCACTACTGTATAACGCGTGATCAGTAATGACAGCATTTCTCGGAATAGTACCTGCATCAACGTTTTGCCGCGCGCGGAATCGAAGCGCGGAAAATCTGTGAGGCACTACTGTAATCGTTACTCCTCCCCCCTTCCCCTCGTTTCCGTCATCGCACTTCAGCACAACATTCGACCGTTCCGGTATTCTCGCTGAATAAAATATTGCCGGTCATCAGGAATTGAAAAATTCAATTACGTCGATTGACGTACCTGCTCGCTGGAATATCTTTTCTGACGGTGATAGCTGATAATTATCAAAATATGAAATAATTAGTACCGATAAAATTAGTTATCGAGTAAAAAAAGTACGTGATGTTTATGTGTCGTTCGCGAAAATAACACTGATGCGAATTGAAACTTCGAAACGCGCCAAGCAATTAATTATTACATTCATTTATGCGCGCGTTCCATATTCAACAAGTAAAAATCTACTGAAATTTCGTTAAAAATCATTAAAGGGATTTTAGACGCTCTTGAATTCATGCAATGATCGCAATATTCCATGCAAATCGTCGGGTTGCTCGACGACTTTATCCGTAAGATTCGCCGGATGTCGTTCCCAATTTGTAGCCCGCGGAAGCAATAGAACGACAAAGGACCATCAAGAGCTCTAGGACTCTTCCGGATAAATCGATTCCTCCCACCGTCTATCCAACCAGCGATGGCTCGTTTCCACCTCGTACCGGAGGTCGTCGTCGTCGTCGTCGTCGCCGCCGCCGCCGCGTCGGTTGCCTTTTCTCCCTCTCTTGGAGGAGGGGGAGGGAGGGGGGAAAAGAGAGAACAAATTAACGCTCCGAGTATTCTCCTTTTACCCTACGTCGACAACAACGTGCATCAAGCCGAAACCGCGTCGTCCTTCCCGAGGGTCCCGGTAATTAGCATAATTCGCAATAAAAAGGCGACGTTGTCGCGAAACGACGACGTCGAGAGGCGGCGCGAATTGCGAGAAATCGCAGAGGCGGAAGTGGAATGCGGACACGGAGAGCGGAAGCTCTGATGGAAGAACTCTTCAAGGTCTCATCTGTGATTTCTGAGAGTCACACACGAAAATGCCTCAATATCTCTTTTTTTTTCTTTTTACTTTGAAGAGAGACAAAAAAACGAGAGAGAGATACAGTACCGGCCAAAATTATATCACCTTTTGATTTTTTGAGATAACTCGTTTTAAAGTGTAGAATTCTCTATCAAATCATAATATGTTTTAGTGATAGGTACAACTTACTAAACAAATAACTTTTCATCAAATAATAAAAACAACAACTTGTGAAATATTAATTTTAATTAATTTTAATTTTTTTTATAATGGCTTTCTGCTGTTATTCATCGATATCTCGAGCACCACTGGTCTTTGCCATAATGTGAAACAAAAATATAAATAAAATACATCAAAACAATGACAGGGACACGAAAAACAAAAGAATCATAAAGACGCGAGTTTCAAAAAATTAATAAAAAATTAAAAAATCATGATATATTTTGTCAAATCTTATTACATTTCATGTACAAGGTGATCTGCCAGTAAAAATTTTGAATGCATTTGATGCACTTTGACAAAAAGTTATGCTCAAAATATCGAAAGGTGATATAATTCTGACCGGTACTGTATATATTATTTGTTACTTTTCGAGAACAAATATACAGACGGCTATACATGTAATAACAAAGTCATGTAGAATAATGACGGCATCACGCGAAAAGAATAATAAAGAACGAATTGAGTGAAATAAAATCAAGTAACGAGCAAAAAAAAAAAAAAAAAAAAACAAGCGCGATCTTTATAAACTGAATTAGGTAATATTCCAGTTCAGTTGCACGCGTTCCGGCGTCTTATCTAATGGCCACTTTTAGCTGCGCGATAAGTAACGCCTTGTTCATCTCGATAAGTATATACGTGAGCTAGATCGAGATAAAACTGGGTCCCGTTGCGGTAAATAGCCGCGCGCTCGATATAATATAATTTCACATAGTGAATTTCATTTCGACGAGAATTTCAGCGATACATGATGCGCTCGATCCATCGACGTGCCGAAATTTTTTAACAAGCTTGCCGAAAAAAAACGGTCGCGGAGAATTTGCAACAAAAAAAAAAACAAAAAAAGGAACAAAAAAAATACCTCAATTGGTATAATTTTAACGTCAACAGAATTCGGTGTTTCAACGATTAACAATACATGGAAAACGAACCACGCGGCAGTTAACGTGTATAAATACGCGATCTCGAAATTGAAAATAAAGGAAACATCGAAAAAAAAACAAAGCAAAGTATATTAAAGAGGGAAAGATTTTCTCTCTCTCTCCCTCTCTCTCTTTTCTAGGCTGCGCAAATGCGCGGTCTCGATAACGAGACAATAATGTGCGGTGACCTGTGCCAATAATTTCAATTTGCCGAGCTGCAAAGGTCTAACTAAGGGCTCTTGAGAAGGGTGTTGCACCCTCACTGACGATGCGTTCGCACCTGTGTGGACTACCTGTATATAGCGAGCATATGAGAGTATCATTTGCCGTTAACGGTAATTATTCGCGAATGTCCCGCGACCAAACAGCGTTTTAAACGAAGATAGTTTTATCGATCTTTTTTGAGAATGTATTACAAGTATTACAACTAAAGTGTGTGTACATTTATTTAAAACACATTATTAAAAAGTACAAAAAATTTTAAAATCTCTTATTTTTAAACAACTATTAGTTTTTAAATATTTTTTTAACTATTTCATTAGATTTAATATGTAATATTTATAATTTTAATATTAAATTTTTTTTGTATTTTATCGTGCTCATTAGAACAATTTTTTTTTTATTCAATCATCACAGTTCTGTTCTTTTCAGTTCTTATTAAACTAATCAGATAATTGAATAAAATGAAAGAGACATAATTCTCTAGCTTTATAAAGTACTAGTTTTTTTTTTATCGAATATCTTTTTTTTGCAATTCTGTCTTTTTTTCTCCTCACGACAATATCGCGTCCTTGCAGTCTCGTCTTTCGGCCCAGGAGATACTCATTAAGGCATTCTGCGTCAACCTGGGAAATCGCTATTATTCTCCGCGGTTCTTGCGGCAATCAGTGTGTGTGTGTGACGACATCACCGTTAGGTATCGCGGGACCAAATCCGCGCGCTATTTACCGCAAAATTCGAATCCCGTAGAGACCGCCAGAATGGTCGGTTAGCGAGATCGGAGATTGTGTCTGGTTCTTCAGCGGTAACGAATTTTTCTGGGCTTAGCTGGAAGCGATAATTTATCGGTTGTTCTAGAATAATTTATCACATATGTGTGAAATCATCTTTGAGTTGAATCATCCGACGGTTTAAATCGGATATCTTCGACCAAGACATGACTAATCCTATCTGTATTTAGTTAACGCGATAAACGAGTAATCGGTGATTTTCTCTTTTATATGATAGAATGTTTTTTTTTTTTTTTTCATTCCGATTTATTTCTCATCCATAACGACTTAAGATCTGCATCGCACGTTGACATCTTAAATCGAAATAAACATGGTGAGATATTTGAAGACACGCCGCTGTTGCGTGTAATGCCTAGAGTATTCGATATGAGAAAGATTGAAAAAATAACTTTGCTCTCAGGTGTATATACAAATTTTCAGTGATATTGAATATCGAGAGACAGAGCGCTTTTGCATATAACGCTATATTTCCATGAAAATCCATTAACGAAACAAGAAAATAGACGAAGTCCCCTAAGTGTGCAGCTCCAGGAATTTCTACAAAAAACAGAGAGAGATACCTATGCCTGTCGTCATACATACGCATTGTGCCGCACATATTTCCTTTTTAAAGCTCGAAAAAAAAAAGAAGACGCTGATCTCAATTATACTTTGTTTCTTTGTTTGTGATGCGAATTTAATTATCTATATCTTCGTGTCTCTGGTAAATCAATAAACATGATCAACTCAATTGTTAAATTTCAGGTCAGGTCATAATGTAAAAAAAAATAAAATCCGAAAAACAATCATTTATCTAAATGTAGGGAATACTTTAAATGTATTCGCGATGTAATACGTGTATAAAATCCATTAACCCCGGATTTACGCAAATCCGCCACTTGCAGACTGGAAAATTGTGCCTTTGCCATGAAAGGAACGGAGAGAAAGCCACATACGTGCGGATTGAGCTAATGCGGACGCATGTGGATCTGCCTCTTTAACCTTGACCCTCGTAACAATCGCAAACTCCCTCCTATCGGAGGTGAATCATCCCCGGCGCGCTGTGTCCGTGCCGATCGTCATAAAACGTGCCTTGTCCTCTGATTTGCGTTATAAGTACTCTATTCTCCATCTTTTACTGCGATTTATTTCATTGCGACGTAAAGTGGACATACATACCCGCGCTATATCAATCGCGAATTATTTATGTCATCAGATAGAAGTGCAATATTTAATATTGAAACATTTGTCAAATTAATATTATAAATGAATTTAACTAATGTAACATGTAAATAATTAATTATAAATATCAAGATCCAACATTTTATTTACATATACGCGCGCGCATCATAAATCACCGTGTAAATAATTCCACATACAATAAATCGATTATGAAAAGGAAAGAGAGATACAAAGCAAACATCACCGTTTTAAATCCCAAGAAATACTAACTAAATCAAACGTAAGAGAAACGTGCGCGCAACGAGATTCGCATGATTTTCTGTTCCTCTCGCCGGGAATAAGGAAAAGTGTTTCATACGCGCGACGGCATCAAGCATTATGTCGACATATGGGATCTTTGCGTTAACCTTGACCCTCGTAAATACCGCGATGGTGCCCACCACGCCCCAGCCGGTGAACCATCCCCGTAAACGGCTTTTATCTTGGCTTGCGCGATGCGCGAGTAC
>QVOB01003319.1:0-10466 GCA_014839585.1 Pseudomyrmex concolor | reverse complement strand
GTATATATGTGTGTGTATATAAGTATATATTTCAACCGGTATGTCACGAACACATTAGTGAGAAATTTGCAAGAATGTGCCGTGGATGTATGTATGTGTGTTTAGGAAGAAATAAAAAAGAAACAAGAGACACATTATGATTAATAAAGAAGAAAACACTTGAGGGAGAGAGATTAACTATAATTAAGTAATAAGATTACTTTTCATAAAATCAGTTTTTATCACACACACTGAACTTTTTTATTGAAAATGTTTTATTAGTTTTATTAGGATGAAAAGAAAGAAAGAAAGAAAAAGAGAGAGAAAGGAAGAAGGAGAGAGAAAAAGAAAGAAAGAAAGAGAGAGAGAGAGAGAGAGAGCGAGAGAGAGAATCTGATGCCTTGACAAGTTTTGCTTATGTTTAGTGTTGCCGTGAAAAAGATTGAAAACGCTAATATGTAAAATTATGGTATATAACATCATCATGAAAAAACAGTAAAAACGCGACATCTAGTGTAAAGTTTATTTTATTAAGTTCAATAACAAAATTTAACTCACCGAAATATTCAGATATAGTGATCCTCAGTATCGGCGGAAAATTCTAAAGATGATTTCAAATGATGTCACTAACGCAGAACGTTATCGGAATGCTTGAAGGAAGAGAAAGCGAACCAGATGTCTGATACCACAATTAGAACGATGACCGGCGCGATCACTACTATATTGCTGCATGTCGCGAGATTTGCATTGCACACATGCACATGCAGCTACTACGCATGTGACAAGCGGATAGTTACAAGGACGAGCGGAAAATGCAACTCCGAAGAAAGACGAGAAGTGCAATACGATGGCACACCTTAAGATGGCCGTTCAGGTGAGCCAGGTGAGTTTTACAAGAAGGCGAGAGAAGGTAAAAAAGAGAGAAAGAGAGGGGGGAAGAGCGTGCGAGAGAGAGAGAGAGCAAGTGTTGAGAAAAGAAAGTTGTTTGAATGGTTTCTTCGTGAACTCCAAGTGCAAGACTGCAAAAAAAAGGCAAAGAAAAATAAATGATACGTGTACTTTTAGTTTTGTCGAGCTCGGGAACAGATTTCTTTATACCTGAGTAGAAGTCGCAAAATAGTCACTCATTTTTCAATATTTATTTTTTAAAATAATATGCATAAATATCAAGTATTTAAAGATACACATACGTAATGTATCGTACAATTTTTATAGTTTTAATACACATGTTTTATATTAATTTTACATACAAATATTAGAAAATATATGATATCTCCTTACAGTTCATAAGAATTATTAATATTAAAAATTATTATTATTAGTGTACATTGAGTTTAAAGAGAGAAGAGAATCCTACTGCGCATAGGGAAAGAAAGTAGGCAAAGTGGAGATTGCGTTGCGCGCGGGATTGGCGAGATACTCGCTGGTAGCCAATAAATGTAGAGTGAGAGGGCTTTCTAGTGAGGAAGATGCGTGAAACGGACGAGTTCTCGTCCCCTCCGAAAATATTCTCTCATTGAACAGAATGTATTGAGGCGCACTAAAACTGTAGCTCTTGTGAACGAAACTTATTCTATCATCTATTCAGTCACAGTGTAGTGGATTGCTAGTAGCTAACTTAATCAGACGTGTCGCGAAGCTGCGAACATGTTGGCTTTGTTCCAATCAGTAATTTTCTGCGGAAGTAAGGAGGCTTTTCAAAAACTTACGCAAGCCGATACAAAATTTAAACATGACCGCACTTTGAAAACTTTAATGACTACATTAAAGATGTAGATGTCTGCAAAAATCATAAATGCGAATTGATAAAATTAATCACGGATCATTACCTACAAACCAAATTTTTGTACTTCAAAAAATTGCACTACTCTTTAAGAATTGTCAGTCAGGCATACATTAAACAAAATAATTTTATTTAAAGAACAATAATATAAAAAACACGGCAACTTTTGCGCCGATTGACTTGAATTTCCCGGCTAAATTTACTAACTGAAGTGGAGCCTCAAACAAATCGCACTTCGATATCTCAGTCAATCTTCGATATCTTCAGCTTGGCGACACCGGGCATATCTAAAAGTAACATTTTTAACATAGTAAAAGTGGAGAAAAACTAGCAGTCCTTACTTATATAATCAAAAAGAAAACCGAGCTATTAAAAGACGAAAATGAAATGGAAACATTTTGATTGGCTATCTTTCTATCATGTCTCTTTTCCATTTGTGTTCCGTTTCGCTATTTTATTCTCGGAACTCAAAACGCACTCTTACGAGTAATTTGAATTCGAATCGACAGATAGCAGTAATAGTTACACTACGCAGACACGACTGCGTTCCCAAGTACTTGTATGTTCTTTGTACGAATTGATAGATCAATTTGCTTCTTTACTATCTTTCAGTTACAGTGTAGCACACATAGGCTTCGTGATGATTCGATATATTTACATACAAATTAAATAAGGCAGATCTCAATAATGACAAAAAATGTAAGTCGACGTACAAGCGAATTGAAATATGCCAGGTACGTAACACATACGCGGACGAACGATCAATAAATTATTTGTGTGAGGAAATGTAAATTTTACGATGTTCTTGATGTTGCAAATGACTATTGATACATTTATGTCTGAGCTACATAGAAAACACCGGTTTATTGTTATAGTTACAATAATAGACAAGATATCTAATTGAGAAGTTGATAGCTTAAATATTTCACATATTTTACGTATTAGCAACATATTGTTGATAAGTATTTTACACATAGCGTATAGAAGAATACTTTGCATAAAAAGTATTAATCGGAATATTAGCATTTAAAACGTGACGTGTATCAAATTGTTAAAATATTCACATATCATAATCGTAAGAAATGCTTGTCAGATATTTTTATCCTACTTTGTGCGCGCGAGCTGCAAGCAATCTCGTTAATTTTTAAATGCTTGTTTTTTTTCTTTTTAAATAAAAATTTGAAAATGTAATTATATATGTTTATATTTCATAAAATGTAATTATATATATTTATATTTCTTAATAATATATGTTTATATTTCATATAGTTTTGTGTAATTTTTTCACAGAATTTATGAGAAATGTTCTTCTACGATCTGTAAAGTGTGTCAGCAGCTGTTCAAAGTGAAGAAAAATATTGTAGCGAATGTAAGCCTTGCTACATCAGAAATGGCTGATTCTGGCCTAGAAACAGGCTCGATAAGTCCTCGTGAAAACACAACATCTGAGATCTCTAGCACAGACTTGGAAATAACACAAGCAACGGAATACTCTGCCAATGATGACGATTCGGATCGGACGTCCGAGCGAGCAACCGAGAGAAATAAGAGTAAAAAAATGTTTTTGTCGAGTAATGAAAAGTGTAAAACAGTCAGTAATTATTACGAATATCACGAAAATAGCAAAACTGAACCCGTGTCAAACAAACATAATGAAACATATTTCTCTTTGAAAACAAATCAGCTTGCTTTAGAAAATATTGAAAAGACAAATGCTGAAGAAGAAATTCTTCAATATGAAAATCGAATGTTAAATGAGCCATTTTACGAATCAGATTGCGGTAGTGATGAAAACGAACCATTTGAATTCTCTGAACCAGTTCCTTCGACAAGTAGCGATCACGAGAGAAGAACTTGTGGAACAAAAGTGGACCGAAAAATATCGTCCAATTCCGAAGAATCAAAAAGTATAATGAAACCGAAATTTGATAATTCTCATTCTAGTGTTACAATTGATCGTAATAATTCTTCGTCGAGCGGTTATTTTATTGATGCGTCTACTTTGAACGACGACGTAGATATAATGTCTACAAATGTAATAAAAAGTCAGTACTCGAGCGATAATACGCCGTATTTCGCACTCTCAAGTTACACAGAATACAAAGCAGACAAATTAAGTAATATCACAGAAGAACAATCCTACAAGTGTTCGCCGCTTAAAAGCTTAACTTTACAGACTGGTCATGAACGAGTAGCAGAATTTGAACGAGAACTGAAACTTAACGAATACTTGCAACCATTTCCAGAATCGTGTAAAATAAATCGAATACATTCCACATCAGAAGGAAAAGTAGATGTAAACAAGTCGATGGACAAAGAGTCACTAGCGGTAGAAATTAAAGAAGCGGACAGCGGGGAGAGCGCACATCCTTCTCCGTATCCGGATAATAATTCAAGGATAACAAATATCCGAGACGAAAAAGTGGAAACATCAAACGATAGCAAGGCCAACGTAAGAAATGAAAATGAAAAGGATACAAACGACGATAAGCAGAGAACACTTATTAGAAGAAACACATTCGAACTTGACTCTAACGACGAAAAATTGTCTGTTTTGAGACAGGAATATGAGCGACGGCAAGGTAGTCTTGTTTTCCAAAGCGCCATTCCGCAATATTCAGGACATCGCGTAGATGGAGATTCTTCTTGTCATGCAAAAAGCTTTTCCGATTCGTTAGTCCCTCCTGCGGTTACCGAGTCATCGATCATCTTCTCACCCAACGTTCAGCTTCCCGCTAATACTCAGAAACCAGTTTCATACTTGTTGAATGGCTATGAGATTAATCAAACGCAAAAGCAAAAGAATTTCTTACCAAACAACTTTAGATCTTATACGATTTATCCTGTGACTAAGAGCGCTAGCGACAAGTCTATTCTCGATTATAGCACGGACTCGGACGATACATCTAATCATTGCAGCACTAGTTTGCCAATTACTCTAGACTCTACCTTGAAGAAAGATGATCGGACGCACTGGTCTGTGAGGAGAGGGAAATGCGACGAAACAACTCCAATTATCTCTGGCGGCGTTAGTATGTCGGATTACTCGAAGAAATCTTCGGACAGTCCCACTGTACGACGCAAAACAGAATCTACGCCTATAGTGTCGGGCGGTTCAGTAATTATGAACAAGCCCGAAACAAATGTGAAATCTTCCAGAATATCTTCTTCCATGACCGCTTGGGTAGTCGATATGAGCGACTGCAACAAGGAAGACTTCGAATCGCGAAACAAGTCGCGGAATATGTCGCAAAGCTTTTCCACCTTGGGATGCGTAAAGAAATCTGTGCAAACGTCGAATACTGGGAAACATAATAGTTTAGAATTTTTCGTCAATTTGAAAGACATAAGCAGCGATAAACTCGCGAAAAGCGATCACTCGTTTGGAAGAAAGAAATCTGATAACAATAGCAAGCCTTATTACGAATTTTACGTAGATATCTCTGATAAAAAGAATGATACAAAAATCAAATCATCCGAGAAGCAAGACAAAAAAAGTATTAAAAACGATGTTTCTACCGAAGGTGAGAAAAAGAATATCTTTTCAATGTTTATCGATCTAAATGATACACACGAGAACGATCGAGAAAATATTAAAGATGCTCCAAATAGACAGAGTTCTTCGACTACACTCAACAAACTGATAGATAGTAAGATAAGTAAAAGTCCAAAAAATAATAATGCGGAAGATAGTCAGGCATCGCACGAGCAAAAAAAAAACAAAACGAAACCTAGTGTTTTTATGTTTATAGAGTCCGATTCTCCCGTAGTAAGGAGACGGACGCTATCTACTTCGCGACCAACATTCAAGCGGCATTCATGGAATGTAGAAAAAATGCAATCACCAAGCGGCAGTAATGCTTGTGTGGCAAAAGAACTTATGTTCAGAAGAGAACACAGACGTGCGCATAGCGTTTCGATTGATAGTCGAGACGTTTTGAAGCAATCTCAAACAAAAACAAGCTCGTCTAGCCATTCTCTGAAGGACATTGCCAAAGCAGAGTCTTCGAAACATACAAATTCAAAGATTTCGAACGAAGATGAGAGTAACTCCAACAATATAGACACATCGTTAGAGGACGTGTTCGATATAAAGGATACCCCACCGAATTCTCATGTGGAAATTAATAACGACTTAGAGTTACGCGCTAGCGTGAATCATTGCGAATACAAAGAAATTATCTCGAGTCAGAACAAGAGCTTGGAAGCTAGCGAAACGAATAAGAACGAACTCTCGGATACTTCCGCTTGGGAAAAGACTTGTACAGAAAGTACAGAAGATACGCAAACTCATAAAAGTAAGACATTCGATATCAGCAGCGGTAGTGGACTTTCGCCAGACAGCGAGAATCACGACTATGAATTGACTGATTTGTTGAATAATAGAGTTGGAGAACGATTGCAAATAGTCGCTGGCAATAAGATATCTGAAACACACAAGTCCCTCAGCGAGACAATCAAGAAAATCGAGTGCGAATTGAAAGATCCGGAATATGAAAACGCAGAACGTACATACGAATTTCGTTCGTCAAAGGACGCAAAATCACTCACAATCAATAACAATATAAAAGATGTACATTTAGATTCCGATAAGACAAATTCCTCTAGTTTTGTGCGTTTGTCGGATTTGGATAAAACACCGATCGCAAATCACGCGCCTGATATATTGACGATGAAAGATGACAGAAGTACGTGCCGGATGAGTAGTATCATGGAAACATCATGGATAGAAAGTAAATTGGCAACGACGAGAAACAACCAAAGTCTAGTCAAACCAGTCTCTAGGAAACTCGCTTCTGTTATGAGCACGTCACTTCCTTCTAAACAGAAATCTCCACTGGAAGATTTAACAGGTGATTGCGAGGGAGAAGGAATTATTTCCGAATCTGATCTCAGCAGCATGCAAAGTAGCATGGGACGTTCCGGAGCGGGTATGTATTTGAACTTTAGATATTTATTCTATTTTACGTATAGTTTATATAGTTCGAAATACCGACTCTGCAATGTACTCTTGCAATCTTATCAATTAGTTTATTAATGGAAATGTACTGTTAAAATGCTATCTTTTTTCTATATTCAAATTATTCCAATCTGTTGCAACTCTGTGCGCTTAGGAAAACATTGTTTCGTTCGATTATAGAAGGAAGCACGGAAGAGACCGAAACATCAAGCATAGCTGGTGCAAAGCCATATAATAGACTAGGCGAGGATTTGTTAAGGATGTTTTTGGAAGAAATTAATCCTGATGTTACAATAGATGTAGGCGGTCGTCATATAAAAGCACACAAATGTATATTAAGTTCCCGTTGTCAATACTTTGCGGCAATGTTAAGCGGCGGGTGGATCGAGAGTACAGGCAACATTATTTCTTTACAAGGGTATACTTCGAAACATACATCTGCACTTTTATGTAAACAAGTTTATACATTCATATGTAAATGTTTTGTTAATATCTATTTTAGGTATTCTTATAACGCGGTTCATTTTGCATTATGTCATATCTATAGCGGAGAAAGTAATATACCTGATTCTATAAGTATCGTTGAATTAGCAACTTTAGCTGATATGTTATGTTTGGAAGGTCTTAAAGAAGTTATTGGATACACGCTTAAACTTAAATACTGTCACTTGTTTCACAAGGTAAATATTTGTATTTAAAAAAGTGTAAATAAGTGTAAAAAGTGTATATGAAAAAACAATTTTTCACGCGCGTTCTTCCTTTCTCGTTCTCTCTTTCTCTGTTTAAGCCTTGCCAAATATGTGCTGTTGGGGTATTAGAATGTATGCCGTTAGCTGCAGCATACGGTCTGGACGAAGTGTATCGAAAGTCGCTTAGATGGATTACAAAACATTTTGTACGAATATGGCCATGCAAAACATTTGCTACTCTCCCAAGAGAACTTATGGAGAAATGTTTTCATCAACATATAGTGCATATGGTATTAAAATGCAATAAATCAAAATTAATGTGAGCTTTCAATATTTTATTTAATTATGTTTTTATTTTTTTTTTTTTTCACGTAACTACAGTCTACCGACAATGTGCTTCAAACTATCATGGACTGTGATAAATTATTAGCGACTTTGCCGAATGTACGATGGGCAGAGCCAGTATTCCAAATGGTATCAAATCTACTTGACACATCGATAAAATTTCTATCGGAAAATTTTGCAACCGTTCTAGGAAATGATAGTTTTGACTCGCTTGGTCGCGAGTTGATGTGGAATATCAGTCGTTTAGAGGATAATTTTTTAACGGCTGTCGAGCAGTTGTCACCCGAACAAGCGTGTAAAAGTTATTCGAAGCTGAATAAAATGTTACCTGCGTCGCAAATAAGTGATTTTCAGGGTAAGAGCAAATGGGGACCGCTTTTTATCGATTTCTTGCATAAGCTTCAAAGTCGCGTGGAAAAGTGTTTAGTACGTGACGCGGCACGTGCCGCAAGGACCGCTACTTGGTTGAAAATGGATTTAGAACTTCGCAGAAGAATACAAGAACTAGCCTGTCTCGTAATCTTGCCTCACGAGAATTTGTCTTCGAAACATTTATCGAGACGTACAAATTTCTTAAAGGTAGGTATTTCGAAATTGGAAAAAAATCACATTTGTTAAATATACAATTAAACTAAAAGAAAAAACCTAAGACTAAACTAAGCCTTAATATAATTAAATACTGATTAATTTGATCAAAGGAGTCTCGTGCGTTGTCTAATCGTTCGACGATAAACCGTAATGTGGAATTAAAGCGCGTAAAACTGGCGATTTCGGAGCACAACGATAAAACCTTAAAGCAAATATCGACATCATCAAATTCTAAACAAACAAAGAAAGTTTCATACAAGCCAAAAACAGATCCACTTGAGCGTAAGATGCAAGAAGATAAGCCAACTACGTCTAC
Organism: Pseudomyrmex concolor; assembly: GCA_014839585.1. Classification (NCBI taxonomy): domain Eukaryota; kingdom Metazoa; phylum Arthropoda; class Insecta; order Hymenoptera; family Formicidae; genus Pseudomyrmex; species Pseudomyrmex concolor. Next base: position 1,806 of record QVOB01003319.1, on the reverse strand, counting down.
TGAAACCGCCAGACCAAGGTCGTGGTCTTGTAAAATAGAGGTAAGTTCTAAATTTTTAGAAATGTTTAAAAAATTGTAAACCGTAAATAGACAGTTGTTGTTACAACAAAGATTTTTGCCACTGAAAATTTAACTGTAGGTCAAATCAAGATATTTAGAGCCGAGAAACAAATTTGTTCCAAAAGAGAATACATCAACGACGAATCACGACAAGACCAATACGCAACAACGGCGCAAGATTATGATTTCCTCATCCGACTCATCGCGTACTTCCAGCCCGGCTATGAAACGTGCAGCGGACAAGAAACCATTGGCCAAAATAAAGCTTACAGCCAAAAAAGATGTAAAAGCTCTCTCGTCTGATAGCTTAACAGACGCAACTGCAGGTCGAACTGCAGTTAATAAGAGAATTTCGATCAGTAAGAGCTGCGGTATTACAAGACCCGAATCACCTTCTTGTAAACAAAAAAGTACCGAAATTGATTTATCGATTGATTCTTTGGAAACCAAGAGCAAACCGACCATTGTCATTAAAAAAAAAGTTAACAAAATGGATACGTCTATGTCTACTGACAGTCTTATGACGGAGGTAACAGCAACTCCGAAATCCAATGCATCCAACAAATTCTCACCCGTTTTGACAAAACCTACAAACAAAACACAGACTTGTGACAGGTAAAATACATTTGAATACTTAATTATTATTATTATTATTATTATTATTATTAGCATTAATTAATTTATCGTCATTTAGAACAACCTTCTACATATATCTCGATATTCAAGCTGACACATATTTGACATAAATAATCTTAAATATAGATAGTTTTTCTCGTGTATTAGAGTGGAAATAAATTTACATTAATTTATAAATAAATGATAGGACAAAGAAAACCTCTCCACCAACTCAACAGAGAAATTCACTGACAGTAAGGATAGATATGAAGAGACCTCCGAAATCAGTGGAAAGTTCCACTGCCGCCAGTCGCAGTAGAGCTGCCGCTATCAGCAATGCATATCATAATTCGCAGAGTTTGCGCAGAAATTTATTAGATGCCGCAAAAACACCGGACATCGCTAGCAAATCAGTGAATACAATAACTCCCTTAAGAACGCGACAAGTTACGCAGGCAAGTGTGCTTTCCAGTACGAAAACAGAGAAGAAAGAGACGCAAAATTCGCAGAGCTCCGACAGCCCTGGTAAAAAATCCTCTCCCAAGTTGAGTGCTGCCAACAAAATTAATAAATCGATACTTACTGGCAAGAAAAGTGTTAGTAGTAAACCTGATGATAAGATAAAAAAGTGCCATAACGGAGAGACGCAGAAACAACCCACAGTAGGTTCTAGATCAGGCACATTCCTTAAGGATGAACCTACGATACTTAAAAAAATAGACATTAAATCGTCATAATTTTATGTGATACTTTCGTTAAAAATCCTATCTAACATGTAAGATAAGAACAAATGTAAGTCTAATTTAAAAATTGCTTAACTGTTTATTTTTTAATGCTCGATTTAGCTACATTTTTTTTAGATGAGCAAACAGATGTGCTACAAATATATAACGTTAAATCTCTCTGTGACTATTCGAATGATATAATAATTATCAACACTTTTAATTACACGATTTTCATACTTCCTATTCTTCTAATAGTATAATAATGCAAGTCATAGTACGTACATACATATGAATAGGAAAAAATTCTTTAGATCTCTGGTAAAAAATTTTTTATATATAATTATATATACTTATACACAAATTAACATAAATATGCAAATTTATATGCCAAAAATGTTCATACAAT
>QVOB01003317.1:0-14649 GCA_014839585.1 Pseudomyrmex concolor | reverse complement strand
TATATATATATATATATATATATATATGTGTGTGTGTGTGTGTGTGTGTGTGTGTGTGTAATAAGCGATATATATATATATATATATATATATATATATATAATGTAATGTATGACTATAAACAAACAACTCGATTCATCAAAATAAATGCGCTCAATCAAAGCGCTGTCAATGCTGATTTGCGTATAAAAAACGTGAGTTTTTTTTCGGAATTCCCGCATACACATGCGTAATGCGAGAGTCCGATCGCTTTTAAAATTAACTTGTTTTGCACGACGCAGCTCCTATGTAAGCGGGTTGTTTTTTTTTTTTTTTTATTTTTTTACAAAATGCGCGTTGTCAGCATTATCCGGTAAGACGAGATTTCAAAGAGCGTGATCGCGCATATATCTCCGTTCGTTTTACTTGACACGCACGTGTTGCCATTTATTCGTTCTTGTACTACATATATATGTATTGAATCGCGCGCTTTATATGCGAGAGTCGCCGTCGAGAGAATAGTTTACGATCCCGCGTTTCCGAGAAAATGACGATCCTCGTTAAATCCCTTACACGGAGAAATACGCGAACCGTGACCGCGGAGAAACGATTTCCGTTTCTTAACGGAGCACTCGGTTCCGTCTTTTCTCCTCGTCCCGAAGTTCTGATTCCCGTTTCTACATTTTCAATCGGACTTCACTCGAGTTCGTTCACTCGATCCGACTCTCTCATATATCTTACTATTTTTTTTTTTTTTTTTTTTTTTTTTTTTTTTTTTTTTTTTTTTTTTTACCTCTGAGCTGATCGACGCCGCATTGACTAGGTACGACGTTGAGTGAAATGTCGTGACCGCAAGGACGAAGAGAACGAGGAGTAGCTTCATGTTGCTGAACAGCTTCGCAATTCCTGCCGTCTGTGTCGGATCGTTCCTTGCTTTCGCGTGAAATTCTTGCGGAGGATATTCGAAGTCGCGGGATGAGCGCGCGTCAAGAAAATACCGGTCGGAAAAGCAACAGGTGCGCCGGAATTGTTCACCGGGGGGTGTTAGCTCGCGCAAAGTCTGACGTTAGGAAGCCGATGGAACGTCGCGTATGTACTTCCACCCTTTCCTCCTTCGAATTTATTCCCGAAAGATCGCGTACCCCAAAAGAAATATATATGTACGTGTGATGTTGGAGAAACCGTCTAAACTACTTCTTTTACCAATGTTACCGAGTTTATATACTGACTATCGCACTGGTGCTTCTCGAAGACTTCATACATAGACTGTCTTCTCGTTTAAAGCTGAGGTGCTTATATAGGACTTAGCAGTGGGTGAGTATCGTCGTGAAGAAAGGGAGAAGGGGAGATTTAGGCAGAGAGAACGACGAACACACAGAGGGGGAAAAGCTAGAGATCGAGTGACTGAACATCGAGAGAAGAAAGAGAGAGAGAGAGAAAGAGAGAGAGAGAGAGAGGGAGAGAGGGGGAGGAGACTACGCTTACACACGCTTATAGTAATAATAATCACTATAATAAGACATAGGCCTCTTAACTGCGCGATCATCTTTCGTCACTAGCACTTCGTTGATTTCTCTCGCATTTAACGAGATCGATGGATATCGTGGGTGCGCGCGCGTGGAGCACGTGCCTCTAACAGCGGGGAAAACAATATTGCTTACTCGCCGTGGAGCGAGCGAGTAAGCAACATATTGTACTTCTCCTTTGATTGCCACACTCCATACCGCGAATCTAGGTAGGAATGTGTACATAGTAATAATCTTCATCTGCTTTAAATTTTTTATTCTAACCAGTTTTAATCACTTTGAGTTTTAACTCCGACGCGTCAATTCCTTTTAGGAGAAAAAGAGAAAGAGAGAGAGAGAGAGAGAGAGAGAGAGAGAAAGCGTATATTTATTTTAGCGCCCTGGGATATATCCCCTCAGGCGCAAAGAGAGATATATATATATAGATAAATAGATAAGCGGGAGAAAAAAATAATAATGGAGAATGACCTGTGGTCGGATAGAGAAAAAACCGAGAAGAGGGGGAAAAGCGTAAAATTTTTCGGCTGATGCAACCACCGTCTCTGATGGGAAAACGCTCGTTTAGTGAAACGCTCTAATCTTGTGTATATGTGGACTAAATCCAGAATACGAAAAGGGAATCAAGAAAAGTCTTAAAATGGAAGAAATGAAAGAATCTCTCAAACAATATGAAATAAAGAAAACGATTAAAAAAAAGTAGGCGCTCTCTCTCTCGCAAATCTCTCACCGTGGCTAAATAAAAACCCTTTCCGCGTATTCCGCGAGTTCCCGAGAATTATTTACAACAATGTGACATTGAAACAATCGTCGTTATTCCGTCGTCATTAAGATATTTTTCAAGCGGTAATGAACCGAAACCCCCATCTGTGCACAACCGAGCACAAACAAATTTTTCATCGTTGACAATTTTTCCCTATTCTTTTAATTGATCCAATCGACGCGTAAGCGCGCGTGTACACACGTCATAGGTCACGCTCTCGGACGTGCCTTCGTGGTGGATGTAGCGACGTAGGCTCCGCCGTCGTGAACAATTCGTTTGTAACAATTTGTATATTTGAGCTGTGCCGATCGTCACCTACGGCAGCTCGCAGAAAAAGTCCCGCCGCCGCCCACGTTTCAGCTCGCTTCGGACCTAGATTACTTTTTAATACGTGCAGGTCACATGCCACAGTGACACGGGAGGGCTCGGCCGGAGGCCCGTCGGTCTCCTGGCCAATCACAATAAAACCTTGCGTCGTTGCATCGCCTCATGTTCGACGTCCGAGCGTGACACTCCGCACGTACATTTACGGCGACGATGAAAACGCGTGCCGTTTCCGATTTCGCGCGATCAACGAGAAAGACCACACAACGCACTCGGCTCATGTGTGTCACGCGGAAAACTATGTGCAAGAGCGCGACGATAATAAATAATGCGAATGCTGTATGTAAGCGCGCGCGCGATCAACATGCGCTTCTCGAAGCGGCGCGTTTTGATCGCGCATTCGGTTTTGTCAGGCTAATTGCGAAGTTTAGCTTTCTTGCGGTTTTTTTTTTGTTTGTCTATTCCGGCGCGATTGCGTACAGTCTCTTTCCGGTGTTGCTGTTGTCGCTGCTCTTCTGTTATACATAGATATCAATAAGGCCGCAAAACAAACGTTAATCTGTGATGATCCTCCGATTTAGTGAAGTTTTCAGCGAAAGATGCTATTGCGCACGATAAATAAAAGAAATGGCGCAATGTATGTTTGCAGATAATGAGTGAGCACGGAAAGAGTTGATAAAAAAGTCGCTTCTTAGTCGTTCTTGATGTTCTTGCGACATACGGCCGGAAGCACGAAGTTCAGAAAAGGGAAGGAAAGATGTGACAGGGCGATTATGTGCGCACTGATCGTAGAAAACTTTTTCAACTGTGGTTCAGATAAAACGACCCGGACCTACAGATTATTGAGCCACACATTGAGAAAGATCAGTATGGCGTGTCGCTTCTTAGAACATGTGACGCTCGAAGACGTCACTTTTCTTCGGAAAATGACGGACTTAATTACCGATTTTGTATATTACGTTGCTTTCCATTTATCGTGACTTGCGACGGTTCGAGTTAGGAATAATCAATAGCCTCAATTGTTTCTTTTTTCTTTTTGTTTTTTTTTTTTTTTGAATCACCGATACTGCGACAATAAATCTAATTAAAAGCGGTTTAATCTAATCTAATAGAAATGATACTATTATGATATACGTCGTGTCGACTTGAGTGATTAATCTTGTATCACTAGTATGACGCAAGCACGGGAAAGTTTTAGGTCTCTCATTTTCGGATAGTTTGAACTTCCTCCTTGTTTTCTTTATAATTTAAATAACAAATTGATTAGTGGATTAAATATTAAAAAGTGCTCCGCTTCTTAAGGGGTTTAATTCCGATCTAGCAGGTCAAGAAACCAAATTGTTTTACATCTTTTAAATGTAAAATAAGATGTTGAAATAGAATACGTAGAAGAATTTGGTTTTTTAAATTAATTCTCATTATTTAGAAAGTCTCATCATTTTTTCTTCTTGAAGCAACGCATGAATGAAGTGCGTAAATAAGACAGAAGTTAATAAAAAAAAAAAAAACAAGCTCTTTTAACGAACAAATTCTATCTTCCTCAGAAATATAAGTTTTATAGTCTAATATTAAGCGATGACTTCAGTTTGTGGCGCAAGAAAATGATTCGGAAACTTTCTTATCGAATGAATGAATTATTAGATCGGGGAATCTGCGTGTTATACTTGTAAAAGAAAAAGATGTCTTGCATCACGATCGAGAATCGAGTTGCAAGCGTAACACGTGCGCGATATATAATGCGTGTTTGGTTTGTCGATCATCAATTTATATATGTCGCGGCCGAGCACATGTAAGATTGAATATCGCGCCGAAATCCGATCGAAGATCAGCCACCATTGAATTAAGAAAATATTATTAAACCGCGCGGTAATAAGTATATAAATTTATTATAGTGTGAAATGAAGAAGAAGAAGACAATATAAATCGTGCGTTTAGATGTATGGCGGATATATGGCGTCCACAAATATCCACAACCCGACGATTTTCCGAGAAAACGAAACCTTGGCGATTTTCTTGGCAGTCGCCGTAGCGACTTTATATGTTGCGCAACTTGGGGATACTTGGTGCAAAGGGGCGGCTACGTTGATTTACTATCGTGCACTGTTTCCTTGTCGTTAATCATGGTTTTTTTTTTTTTTACAGATAATAGAAACATATCGTAGAGTTCGAAGATTAATTTTTAAAATGTTGGAACATTGTGCGCATTTCGTTTATTTACACAGTAAAAACTCGTGCGTCTACATAGTAAAATTTGTTATCCTATCTTGTGTGTTATCCTATTTTGATTATTGCTTCAATATAAAATTAACATATGTTATTATTTTTGTAACGTTTTCATGTGTTAGATTTACGTCAACTTCATAAAACTTAACATTCTGTGTATGTCACATAAAACTGGGAAATTGTTTTAAAATGCTTTCAACACATTTTCTTTTTTACTACGTCATTTCTCCGAATCTATTTCCCAGAAGATCTTTCCCGTAATACATCATTCTCGTATTATGTCAGTTCCTTTGAATACATGTCAAGGGCAGTATTGAATCGTCGATCGTATTCCAAAAATTCATCTTCTACCGACAACTTTCCGTTGTTGAAACATTTTTGTGCTTTATCGCGCGAGCGATGTTTTCTTAGGTTCCCTCGTTCACACGTGCTCAGTCCCAAAGATATCGTTATTCTTTCAAAATAAAAGCCAAAGTGATCTGTCACACAGATTTCGAGAAGTCATCTCGATTCGCTACAGCGCGATGTACGCTGTACGATATTAAAAAGAATCACAACTTGATGTGATGATCTACTGACTGTATGTAATAAAACACATTTAACGTATACGTGTTTGAATAATCAGCGTGTCAAGAATGTTAAACATGTGACATAAGATATACAAATTTTTCAACATGTCTAACCGATAATATTTGATCTTCGTAAATATATTAAAAAAGACACAAATAAAAATGACATATTTACTTATGCGCGTTTATCTTGTAATTATCGAACGAACGTGTTATCAGTTACATTTAAAGCTCGATTAATTTTGAAACAACAGCGCAATTTGTTTTGACACTATCTGGAAGTTCTATATGTCTTGTTTATATAATATTTTAATTTAAAAAAATTAATTAATTAATTAAAAAAAAAAAACAAATTTGCAATTAATCAATCCCAATACTGATATGTGCAATGTAGAAGCACGAAGAAGAAACATTGCGCCTGTCTGATTTATATTATTTCTCAAGACTAACTGTAGCTTGTTTGTATTTTTATTTTTTTTTAAATATTTTTTTTGTTACTTCTTTTCCATCTGTGAGTTTTTCGGCTGCGGGAAATCGAACAATGAGCCGCGGGATGTAGAACTGCGATGCGGAGGAGAAGATAGGGCGAATAGGGGAGCAACACGTACAGGCCGCTCAGGTCAAGCGGTAGACGATGCGACGCCGTTTATTTTTGTTGTTTATATCGTTCGTCATTTGGGGTTTGTGTTCTCGCGAAGTCGTTTATGCGTCCGTGCGTAGGTGCATTCCGCCATGGCGGAACTTGTTTTCGCCCGCCAAATGTCAGCCAAAATGCATGTTGAATCGTTCATGCGTCATTGCGCGCGTCCAGCGGAGATTCTATTCACAGTGCGTCTCCGGACGGTCCTACCTTCCTCTTTCTACACCTGTCGCGCCATGAACGCACAACAGCCGTCCCGATCTCTCGCTCTCTCGATATCCGAGAACAGATCTCCGTGCACAAACGATTGTTAGCCTTTTATTTTTCAATTTCGTTTCACTTTATGTCCGATTTCTTCTCATCTGCGTTACGTCGACACAAGAGTAAATAAGTTCGATCGCATTTCTTTATTATAGTCCCACTTTTTACTTAAACATTCTATTTAATTCTTTCATTTGTAAGTTGCATTGTGTATGTTTATATTGGCGACATAATTTTAACCCTTCGTCCGTAGACAATGGGTCTCCCAGATTCATTTAAAAATTGCGCATTAGCGTTAAGCAAATATATTTTAATTAAAATGAAAAAACAAAAACACTATTATATTCTACGGAAGATAAAAATAAAACCGAAATGTCATTTTGGCGGTCAATCAACAAGTTAGAAACAGAAAGAAACAGAGTTTTATCATGTGGCTAACGTATGATTTTTTTCGGTTATTTTTACAACACGCCGTAATCTATGGGTCGTGAAATATTATACCCTTATTATTTTACCCAGTCGAAAACATTTCATATCTGTTTTACACGTAACTTGTTTATCGTTAAAAGTGCGCGGGGGTATATCACTGAAGTCTATTGGTAGACTGCGTCGTCGAAAAAGCGAAGAGAAGAGTAATATAGGGTAAGTTCCACTTGCCGTTCGTAATGCTCATGGAATTATTTCATCTTTGCTTTTCATCGAAAGTTAAACACAAATAGATAACGCTCACGAGCGCTGCGATCGGCAAGTGGAACTTGCCGATAGGCGCCAGTCTTATTCGAGGAACAAATTAAACGGTGAAAACAACACGGTCAGAGAACGTGCTTTTTTTTCTGTGTGTGTCATCTGTCACAGTCTTCCTGATAATATAATAAAATTAAAATGAGACGTGTCACGTTTGATAGGCGCGCGGCATCGAAGTCTCTATTATTTATAAAGAATCGCGCGCGGAATTTACGCGTATTTACTCAGCCAGTCTTGAAAGCGGCGCCTCCGTAACCAAATAGACGACGAGTTCCCGTGAGAAAACGAAAAAAACTCGGCGTTGGCAAGTACAACGATTACGAAAGAGTGACAAACCGTTTTTCTTAACTTACCGTCGTCGGGCCGCAGTCTTTATACTTTTACCACACGCGCTGCAGACGCGGATCTTTAAAGACTTGTTGACTCGTAACTTGTTGTCTCCGCACCGTGCGTCGGAGACGAGAAGTTACTTTTTGTGTGCTCGCACGCTGTCTACTTTTTTTTTTCTGCAATCGGTGTATGCAAGCGCCGGAAATAATATTTGCAATAATCGGTTCCGCGTCTGTCGTTCTTCCGTGAATCTTCTGCGACTGTCCCTCTTGATATTTTTATTGCTTCGTACAACAACCCTTCGGGACGAAGAAGAAAGAGTATCATCGACATCCTCACGTTTGATGACCTCACCAATTAAATCGTTGAAAAGAACAATAGCTTTCCTCCCTTTCGCGCGGGGCCATTATACAAACTTCTATTATTAGTGTATTATCATTAAGCGTATTATCATCAATTATTGCTAAACTAATCATTTGGCGCTTTGACGTCAACAGTGAATGAAATCTTTAATGAGAGAAAAAGAGCGCGTGCGCACAAGAAAGAGAGATCGGTCATCTTTTCGTCAAACAAAATGACGGACTTCGCCGAACGATACGTACCGGCGGGATTCTTGTCTTGCGTCGCTCCTCATTTATCTGCGAATTTATGTACATTTGAGTCGCGCGCGGTACGACACGTCTCTCGCGCGTAAATCAGTCTAAATCTGTTACGATGAATCAACGCGATTCAGCCGCGTCGCGGCGCAACTATAAAGGTGCCGTTCCACCGCGAATCGCTACCGACGACGACGACGACATCGTCGCAGAGGCGCCGTCTTTTCCACAGCAGATATCCCGGCTTTGTTCCTGTCTAATTACGACGTCCTGCGCGACGGCGAGACGCCGACAAACGATTGTTGCAGCTGTGCTTGCCGTTGATCTCTCGCACCTCTTTCCCTTCTTCGTATCGCGCGCTCGAAACAACAAATTTTTATTATCGCTTGTGAAAAAAAAACTTTGCAGCAACTTTGTGCTTCTATGTTGGCTTCTTTGAAATTTCGAAAAGACGACTTCAGTTCTGAAGTTCTTCAATTCTCGATCTAAAAGTCGTAGTTGAAGAAGATCCGTGACAACAATAGCCAAGATTGCGGAGAGAGTTGATACATTCTGGTCTACAAGTTTAAGAACATCTCAAAATGTGAGAGAGAGAGAGAGAGAGAGCAAGTTTTCTGTTGCAATTTTCTTTGGAACGCGAACCAGCGTATTTTCGTCACATGTAACACTGTTTTCTTGCACAATAAAAAAAGGTCTTCTTTAACGAGCTACTTCTATCGAATGTCAATCATCTAAATTAACGTGGAATTTGTTTATCGCGCTCGTTTAATCATGATCGGGCATGAGAAGGCCTAGCAAACGCTAACCCAATGCGATTGTACTTGCGAGCTCAACGCGACACATCAATTATTGCGTCAAACATCGAATTATTGTTTATTTATTCCATTCGCGAATATTGTATAGGTCCGATACAACTTGTGCAATAGACACATCGCGCAACGTCACAATAAACGTGTGCACAATAAAATGTTGTAACATGACGCGTTTAATACACATTTGTGTAAGAAAATCGATAATTGACAGGACAAAAAGTCCGGAGGTAGAGAAATCTTTGCTGGTTAAAAATTACCGTAATTACATTTGCGTTGTTTTTAGTCGCACTCGAATTATTTGACGATTCGAAAATCATCAATTTTTTATAAATAAACGTGTGTGCGAGTGATGCAAACTTGCGGATACGCTAATTGTCTCTACGAATCACGCGTTAATTTCGAAATATTTACGCGTGAAATATCGTTATCTGGAGAATGAAATACACAAGCTCATTAGTACTCTTATCGCATTGTGTATTTATGTTGCTAACATTTTGCGTGTTAGGAACAAGTTATCTAAAATATAACTTCATCTAATCGCGCGTGCCACCAAAAAAAAAAAAAAAAAAAAAAAAAAAAAATACTATTGAAAAATACGTGTGATTTTCGTCATAAGAGATTTCCGTTTTATGTATATGTATGTATGTACATTGAAATATGTTTAAAATATTTCTCGGTAATCTATTCGGCTGTGCAACTCGGCTACTTCGTCGTTAACACATTGTTGCATCGCGGTACGGTATTGTATAGCGCGCGGCTTCAAAGTATTTCCGAATTCAATATCGCACAACGGGAAACAAATATCATCATTATTACTGACATGTTATCTTCTCATGTAGCGACGCTTTGATTTATTACACGCTGTTTTTATCTCTTTCATTGGCATAAATAAAGATAAATTACAATTAAATATAAATTACGATTTGCATAGAATAAAAGATCTGCGTTAAATTTATGTAAAAATCCGCTTCGATATCTTCACATATGTGTGAAAAAAAGATACGGACGTATGTTAATGTATTTGGTACCCTTTTTTTTTTTTGTTATCTTACAGACTTATCGTATCTCGCGACTCTCTCGTAAATTGTTGACGACTTTTAATTGGCGGATATCTCGTAAATTGATTAGATGATCGAAGATAGTTTTGAGGAGAGAAGAGGAAAATGCGTGTTGTGTCATTTGATTGACAGCCTCGTTACTCGAAGCTGTTGAAGGGATAAGGTAGGAACATTGAAACGGGTAAAACTCGCGCGGATCTCTAAATTACGCGCTCACGGTGCCAGACGACGCATACATACATCACGTGCGTTTCTAAACGCGCGCGCAAGAGAGTGCCTACTTCTATTCTATTAATGACTCTAATAAGGAGAGTAAACACATCGGAACGGTGCGCGCACGTGCAGACTGCCTGCCGCCTTGGTTACTGCGTGAATTCTAATACGCGCGACGCCTCGCGCCCCGACGAGGATATTGTGGCATTAGCCCGCTATTATTAGCGAAACGAGGAAATCATTTTTGAAGGGAAAGATCGATGCCACAGTAAAATAGAGAGAAAACGCGAAACGCATAGTATGCAACTACACACGCGCCCTGTAACGCTGGATCCTCAATTGCGATCGATCGTTTACGTTAATTTTGTCTAGTTTTTTTTTTTATTGTCTATATCGTCAATTTTCGCATCTGGACATGTTACCAGATTGCAACACATGGCTCAGAGGTCATCTTGTTTTTGTACAGATGCACATAAAATTGATTACGACCCCACATTTGTATCTCACGATTTAACGCGCTTTTGCGCTTCTATTTCTAAGAGCGATGAGCGATAAGAAAATATACATATACACATCATACGATGCGTACACGCATGTAGCAAAAAAAAAAAAAAAAAAAATTTATACGTATGTATGTATAAAACGAATCAATGGTGTCGAATGATAAGCTGAACTTGCGTAGTACATTATAGGGTAGCGATTGGGGAGCGGGAAGAAAAGCGATACTACATACCGCATGAGAGAATGAAATCGGCAATCGCGCTAACTTTTATCGCATGCACCGAAAGCGCTTTCTAGCATTTTATTGACGCAAGTGCGTAAACGCATAGAATGCAAAACGCACATTTTTTATTTGGGTCAAATAAAATCACTAAAGTTTCCGTCAGTAGGAAATGATACGCATTCAGCTTAATCAGCGTTTTTCGCGCGAATAACAAACAATTGTCAGACGCAAACGAATGTCATGCTCGAGAGATGCAAACCATACAAGGGTTTGACATAAATTTTCTGAATAAAATTTAAAACGAATTGAAATTTTTATTTAACTTACATTCTTTAAATATTTTGCACACTCGTCGGCTCTTTTATCGATTGTATATCAATTTCTCTCATCGACAGTTTGATGATCAAAGAGTTACGATGCGATTTAAAGGGACACAGATGCAATTTCATTGCGAGTAACCCCTGTGCTGTCTCATCGCGCGATACGCAAATAATCGTATCTCGCGTTGCAAAATTTGTTGCAGCTGCAAGTTGAGAGAAATGAAAACAAAACCATAACGTATATACTTAATTGTTTAAAAATTATACGTAACATATACTTCAAATAAAATGTGTTTTTTATTTGTATTTGCTCAACGTACGATATAGCAAATTTTGCAACGTGAAATACGCGCAACGCAAACGTTGAGAGAACATGATTATATTTATGTATCGCGCAATGAGATCACACGGGTTACTCACAATAATGAGGTTGCAATCCCGTGTCCCTTCGGCAAAAAGAAAAAGAAGAAACAGAAGTGAGGAAAAGACGAAAGAAAGATAAATTCATAATACGCGTCGATGCGTCGTGCGTTACGCACTTTGATAACCGATAACCGCGACGAAAGGAGCATTGACATCCCGTTTGTACATGCAACTTGCGAGAACAATCGAAGTCGCGCGACTTCGTATGAATTTATAATATATTCTTCGAATATTTTTCGGCGTAATAACTGTTTTCGCAATGACGTGTTCTGACGCGTTTTACAACAAACAACACGACGCGTTTGCGAGTCAAATAACGGTGTCGAATTGTGCAAGATTAAACTAGATCGCTGACGGAATACATCCCCACCGGCGTGAAAAATGCTTTGACTTTTATAAAGTACGATGAAGCTTTCTTTTATATGGCGTGACTTGTGACACATCGTATCTTTTTCTCTCTCTCTTTCTCTCACACACATACTGCAAACTCACGCACACTTGTTCGTTATATTTGTCATTTACATATTCGAGCGATGATCTTTCTCGTATCTTTTTTTTAGCTCTTCTTCAATTCCGTGCAATTGCAGACGATGTCAGAGTTGAAGTTCAAAGTGATACACACAGAGCCGCGCACGCAGCGTCACAGAGTTAAAAACTTGTTGTACACATTTTATTGCGCGCGCGTGCAAGTAGAAAATACTGATAAAATTCTCCTCATTGGCAAGAAATGTTTTTTTTAATGATTTACATACATGCGTACTCATTTTTGTGACAAGCAATAACATTTTTAAACAATCGATGATTCGTTGTAACATTTAATTGCCTAATCGAAAACCGCTCGATACTCATTTGATATATAACAGATTCGTGAGAGAATCGTATTTATATAAATACAAAATATGCAAACGCGCGTTCAACAGCGTCGAAACTTCGATTCGATACATATCGAAGAAAGTTGTCCTCGCGCAAGGCAAAGACTCCGTCGAGTTATACAGTAATGCCTCGCGCATTTGCCGCATGTTTCCCTCAATATCTCTCTGCGAGTCATACCTACTAATTTCTAGAAGTGCTTTGCAGAAGCACTCGGCTTTCTGCGAAGCACTTCTACAAATTAGTAGAAATAACTCACAGAGAGATAATGAGGGAAACATGCGGCAAACACGCGGCAAATACGCGAGGCACTACTGTATATATATATATATATATATATATATATATATATATATATATATGTACGCGTACGAAAAATTATAGGTTTTGTTCGTAATACAAATACATTAAGTAATAAAAAAGATGTCGCTGCAATACAACCTTATCAAATCGTAAAAGTCAAAAATAGAAATATTAAAATTGCGCGGCGCAATATACCGTATATTATATCAAAAATTTAGAAATTATTTGTTTTTTTTTATGTATCAGGGAATGTGTATCGCTTATTCTAATTATATATCTAATTATATATCTAATTATATATATAATAGGATATATATATATATCCTATTATATAAATGCAGAACAAACACGCATACAGCGTATATTCGCGTGCGCTCTATGCAAGTATAACATTCGTTTGTTTATTCTCACCGCGAGTCAAGAGAGAAACGCGATACGTTTGATTAAAACAACTTGGCAGATGTTTTAATTTTACCCGAACTCTTTTTCTCTCTCACATACACAAACACAAACATAAACACACACAAACACACACACACACACACGCACGCACGCACGCACGCACGCACGCACGCACGCACGCACGCACGCACGCACACACACAATGCATGGTCTCTATGTGATCACCACCGTTTTACAACCGTTTTGTCCGTCTCAATTATCTCTGTACTAGAGCGTGTTATCTTCTTAATTTACGTGTTATCTCGTAAATTGTGTGCTCCACCAGTGATTTTATGTCGTGATGCAGACAAAACTCGCTCGCGTTGAATATTAGCAAAGATTTATTTAAGTATTTTCTATGTTGACATGACCGGATCAAGGAAAATGTTCAAAGCGATCAAATCTGATATAGCGCACAAAGCTTTATTCTTTTAAAATCGTTTCATTTATATTTGTTAAAAAATGTGTATAGAAATTAATCAGATCTGATCTATTCGTGCTAGTTTTATGTACAATTTAATAATTTTGGCAACACAATTTACACTTTTCCATTGCCTACATAAAATACACACACACACACACTTATATATAGATCAATTTAACACAACTTTATACATTTTTTATACTTCCTATATAACATATATATATATATATATATATATATATATATATATATATAAACAAGCTTTATTCTTTTTCGGGCAGCAATTTTCGTGACGAATCAACAACTACATTCTAATAAGTTAACGCGATTTCATTCCTATAACAACACGACTGCGTTCCGATGTTTGTTCATCGCCGGTACTGAAAATCCACAGCACGTGTAACGTGGAATATGGATTTTCACTACTGGCAGTAAATAACGGAACGTAAATTCAGTATACGTCGACGCGTTACGTTATTCTTTGAGACGTCAGAGCAGACTCTACGAAGTTACGCAATCTGTAGAACAATCGAATTAAATCGTAAACAATTCCTTCACTGCTCGTACATGTGCGAGTGTCAACATGTACGTGCACACACGCGTATGTGTGTATAAAAAAAATCTATCTTAGAATTATATTACCATTAGGCCACAATATACTCCACGTAATAACAAAACATTTTCGATGTGATGCGACTTAAGTAAATATCTCCACATGTGTGTTCTCTTATACATTATATAAATTATTCGTATATAGAAAGTTTTTATGTTTTTTTCTCACACCCGTGTTTATGCTTTACGGTGTATTTTTGCGCACTATAAAAGTATAATGCTATCAAGCACCAAATCATTTCGGAAGTATATTTTTCTCCCTATCTTACAATCTAAAATAGAGGAAGAATTACGTACATACAATTCTTTCCTCTCAAAAAACAAATCTTACTTTAAATAGAAATGATAAATCATAACTAGGAAAATTAAATTGATTTCATAACTCAAATCAATTTTCCTTGAAGAGATTAGGGAAAGATCCGTTAAAAAAAAAAAAAAAAAAAAAAAAAAAAAAAAAAAAAAAAAAAAAAAAAAAAAAAAAAAAAAAAAAAAAAAAA
>QVOB01003314.1:0-10619 GCA_014839585.1 Pseudomyrmex concolor | reverse complement strand
TTGATCTTAGTCAGTGACGCAGAGAACGTCTAAGTCTCAATGCTTTTCGTTAAAGAGAGGCACATAGAGACAGGGAAAATTATAAAAAAAATGGAGAGGTACTGAGAGCCACGGAAAAACAGGGAGAAACAGCTATTTTAAATACAATGTAAAAAAAATTAAATACGATTTCAATACACGTTGATCTTAGCCGTTGAGACAGAGAACGTATAGGAATCAATGGTTTTCGGTAGGAAGAGACACGATGACACAGGGCAAGCCATGGAAAAAAAGGGAGAGATACGGAGAGACAGGGAGAGACAGCTATTTTAAATACAATTTAAAAAAAGATTAAATACGATTTTATTACACGTTGATCTTTGCCAGTGAGGCAGAGAACGTCTAGAACAATTTTAGTCAATCAGTCAATGTTATAATGGCTCGAAGGGCACGAAGAGAGACCCGTACGTAGTTAAATTTTTCGCGTTAGCTCATCCGAGAATGCTCTTCGCCCCACTTGTGACGATGAGAACAAAATTTATGAACAACATACGCCATCCAGTGACGGCACGGAATACCACGTGCGTGCTAATAGATAGCACTGTCGTTCAATGCGTTTCCCAACACTTATCGCCAGTTGGCGATTATTGTTCGCGATTCTTCAACGTGTTTTGCGAACTTTTGTTCACACATAACCCTGTTATCTGTAATTGTTAAGAGCGAATATTGGGCGATTGCCAAAGTAAAAGGTGTATAAAATGAGACGGCATGTTCCATTCGGCGCGACTTCTTAGCGTGCTGCTCATTCTTCTGCCGCCGATCGCGTTGTGCGATGGCGCGGACTACAAACCTTACGAGATCGACTGCAGTAATTTACGAATGGGACAGTACCTCTGTCCTCATCCCGCTTATGATTTCATAGATCCGCAGACGCAGCAGCCACGCGGATGCACCAAGGAGAATAAAGCTAAAGGTAAATGCAATCGTAATAAAATATTTGCATTCTTTACTCTATTTCTTGCGCTTTGTATTTTTCCTTTTGCATATATAAGCTGATAAGCGTGATGTGTTAAGAATAATATAACAGTTAACAATGAAGATATTACAAAGTTATCTAATGGATCAGATGTTTCCTTGAATCTTGAAAATTAACAGACAATTAAATAGTATTACTTTTATTAAATTATGCTTTTCTAACAGTTTGAAGTTGCCAACGTCAAATGAAATCCAGCTTCTATCTACAGTAACTTCTAATAATTTGTTGGCTCTTGAACTTAAATATTTCAATTTGTTTATTTCTTTTTTGAGTCTCACTTAGAGAGATCTCTCTTTGAGGAGATCTTTTTGTGTGAAAGAAATTTACATATAGATATGTTTCTCTTAGTATTGTGTTTAGCTGCAGATGGCCTTATATGCACAGAAACAAAGAATAATACATTCAAGAAGGATATACCTTGCAAGTGGACGTAAGTATATTGTGCATGTTCACTTTAAATGTCTAAAATGGAATAGCCCACATGTATATTTCAAGATATTTATTTCAAACTTCTTGTTTCTAGAAATGGATATTCATTTGAAACGTCATTGTTATTGTCAATTTTTCTTGGAATGTTTGGAGCAGATCGATTTTATCTCGGATATCCTGCTCTAGGCTTACTCAAATTGAGCACATTAGGATTTCTTTTCCTTGGCCAATTCGCCGATGTTATATTGATAGCCACACAAGTTGTAGGACCAGCTGATGGTTCGCACTATGTGATGCCATATTTTGGTGCCGGAATTACCATATTAAGGAGCAACAATTTTACGTACAAAGTGCCACAGTACGATTGTTAAGGGAAAATCAGCGAGTCAACGTATGAAAACAGAGGACTTGAAAAAAAAACAAAAAAAAATAAAAAAAGCAATTGTATAGCCTTTGTTTGTTTGTCGCGAGCAACGATGTGCAAATCCTAGATTTGAATTCTGTTAATAAAAATTTATATAAATATTACTTGAGATCTAATTCTACTCTGTATATAATATAAAATAACGTCATTCTACATGTATAGAGAAAAAAAAAGAATGAAAGAGAAAGAAAACATAGAAAGAATGAGAAAAAAAGAGAGAGGATAAGCTAAATGTTAACTTCTAGATATACTTTTAAACAAAATACTGTACATAAGTATAAAGATTTATTACTAATTTACGTATTGCCAACTGATGTAATTAAATAATAAACGTTTCTGTTTTTTATTTCAACATGAATAACCTTGTTACTCATTGTTCTTCTCAGTCGCGATAAGATTTTTTCAAAACACAATTAGCCGTGAGGACCCGCGACAATCTTAAATACCGCAATTATGAGTCAATCAGCCTTGAACGATTTATTGCACATTTCCAGTTTTAATCTACCAGAGCATCTCGTTACGTCTCACATTTTCCTAACTTTTATTATTGATATAAAAAATTTATAACTTTTGTTTTTATATCTTTGATACGCGTGGAACTTTTTCTTAACAGTGTTTTGTATACAAATGTGCTTTGTGTTCTCAGAAACTTTGCAAAACAATTCAAGATGTATTACGTTACCATTTTGTTATGTGCTTCTTAACTGGCACGTTTCCGATACGAAAATACCTACGTCCGCACACTTCTCTGTCTTTATCTGGTCGATTCTCTAAGAATTATTATCGTTTCGTGAGTGTGAAAAGACCAAAAATGTAAAGCGACTTATTAACTCAGTCTTCCGAAAGACACGACGTTGAGCGAGCTGTTCCGCAAGAATGTTTTCATCTGTAAAGATTATATCTCAACTTTCACTACTTGGAGTCGTGCTATTAATTGCGATATATCATTCTTTGAGAATTTCTGAAGTGAGTAATTTATCATATTTCACATGTCTATTTATTTTTATATAAATTTTCTGTTTATATATAATTTCAAAACAAATATTACTAAGACAATTAATTTAAAGACGTTTTTGTTTTAAGTAAAACAAGATAAAAGATTTTATATTGGCCTATTATATTCAAGTTTGTTTTCTGATTTTACTATTGATTTTTGTACAAAAGAAATCACATTTGCAGCACGTCAACAACGAGGAAGAAAGCGTTAGCAAGTCGCAAGTATTTCGATATCGACGAGCGATTCAGTCTACTACACATTATTGCAGATCTAATCAGTATTACGATCAGAAAGAAGGAAGATGCCTAGGTGTGCCGGGAGGAGGTAAAGTGCTTCACGTTGAAAACGGACGATCATGTGGCGACAACATTCTGAAACCACATTGCGAGAGTCCCTTGTATTATCACATCTGCAAAAGGGACAAGTCGATCCTGGCGCAATGCTCGAGCAAACAGATCTTCGACAATCGTCTTCAGCGATGCGTCCAGTACGACACGATCACATTAACTCCCAGTACTATTAGCCCGCATAATCAGCACCAGTATGATCACGTGCAAGTTCCGAACTGCACAAAACCCGGTCGATTTCCCGTGCCCGGCTATTGCTTCATGTTCTACTCGTGTAAATCAAATGGACATCGGCTCTACCAAAGCGTCTTCAAATGTCCGCAAAATACGGGATATCAAGTAGACAAAGGAACTTGCGCTGTTTTATCGGATTGCAAAAATGATGATACAGTGGACTCAAAAGTTTGCGTTTCAGACGCACCGGAAGAAATTGTAGAGTTGCGAAATTTCGATGGAACTGCGGAACAAACTGTCGAATCAACTTCTGAAAGAGTCGCAGAAACTACAATCGAGTCTCTTATAAAAAGAGCGAAAAGTGATGATCAGACAGAGTTAGAATTGAATTCAAGTACTGAAGACAAGATACAACCACCGAATATTACAAAATCAATGATGACGTAACGGAAACTGTACAGAATTCAAGTACTGACGTTGTTGACCCATATTTGGCCTCGACAGTAAGTGACATACCTGAATCCTCTTTGATTAATGACGCGTCGTCAACACAATCAGACAAAGAAATACAAAATACAACCACCGAACAATATAAAACTGATGATGACACAACGGAAACTATACAGAATTCGAGTACTGAAACTATTGATCCATATTTGATATCGACCGCAAGTGATGTACTAAAATCCTTTTCGATCAATGACGCGTCATGATGACGTAACGGAAACTGTACAAAATTCAAGCACTGAAGCTGTTGATCTACACTCAACAGTAAGCGATGTGCCAGAATCTCTCTCTAATACATCAACGGAGTTGGAAGAAACACGAAGTGCAATCACGGAACAGTACGAAGATGATAATAGAACAGCAACATTATCGAATTTTACCCCTGAAGTGATTGATCAAGGTCCAACGTCAGAAGTAAATGTATCAGCGACTACGAGCAATCCGTATGGTAACACCTTCGATATATCTACGTCAATATCTGATAAAATGGTATCGCAAAAAACCATCGATGTTAATGAACATATTACGGAAGAATTATCGGAAACTACTCCTTCAATAGATAGTAAATCTGCTGACACCGACTTGCACGAGACCGGAGAAATTACTACGCAACATTCACGCGAAAATACTGATGATGATGCAGAATTATCAGCCACAACAATCGCCAGTTTTATTCTGAGACATGTAACCACGCCAGTGGACAGTACAACTGTGACACCTATTGTACAAGATATACCTGCAGTATCAGAAAAAACTGATTTGGTAACACAAAACAGCTCGGAAGGACTGCCGCAGTAATTATTGATTAAAAAACTAAACGAGATGAGAAACAGATGAATTATCCAAGAGTTTTTCATGAAAACAAGTTAAAATTAAAATATTACATTTAATTACATGTTATTAAATTTAATTTCTATCAGAGAAGAAATACCTATTGGAATCGTTGAAAGGTATGTGTAATATAAATATTACAAACACGTAGACAAAATAATTTATTTACAATAATAATAATTTCTCAGAATTTGTTTCCCATTTTTGAGGTAGAATTGCGATCAATTTACGTAATAAAGAAAGTCGTTCTTTACCTCAGATAAGGAGGAAGGAACTTAATTTTCATAACAAAAAAAAAATAATAATGCCGTATACCGAGAGACACGATTGTTTGTTCCGATAAAATTTATATATTCTAAGTCTCATCGTTATTACATATTCTCTTTTTCTTGCTCGTTAACGAGCGTGTAATAGACGCCTTTTCGTTTAATTAGTTCCGTATGCGTGCCCATCTAAGAAAAGAACGTTGTGCATATTTTATTTATACATTAACGTAACGCGATATCGCGTAAATCTTATTGATTAAAGCTCACCTCTACAATAACACCACGTTGTAGCACGACAATTATGTCAGCATTTTTAATGGTACTCAACCTGTGAGCAATCACAAGCACCGTTCTTCCTTTCGTAGCATTTTCAATTGCCTTTTGAACGACTCTCTCGCTTTCATAGTCCAACGCGCTAAACGTTGAAACACAAATAAATAATTACTAGGACAGATCTACTTGACCTACCTAATCTATCTCGCTGTTACTCGTTACCTTGTTGCTTCATCCAAAATTAAAACAGACGGTTGTTTCAACAAAGCTCTAGCAATGGCAACTCGTTGCTTTTGTCCACCCGAGAGCTGTGTGCCTCTTTTATATATATAAAATATTACTAATCATCATCATATAAAAGATAACAAATATTCTATGCATTCACTTCTTCGTCCGTTGCGTCTTGTCTTCCGTATCTAATGTTTTCCATAATACTAGTAGCGAATAAAGTGGGTTCTTGATTGATGTATCCCAGAACGCTACCTCTGAGATAATTCGAATTCAAAGATCTGATATCGCGGTTGTCGATCGTAATAGAGCCTTCGTCGACATCGTAGAACCTACAATGCGATTTTTTTTATTAATAAATCTCTCATAATTATTGTAACAAAAGATCCATACCTTTCTAATAACGCAGCCACGGTCGATTTACCATTACCGCTGGTGCCGACAATTGCTACGGTCTTTCCCGCAGGAATATGTAAATTAAAATTCCTCAAAATCAAGTGATCCGGTCTAGTAGGATAACTAAACTTCACATCTTTGAAAATTATGTTCCCCGCCATAGACTGGTCCGTGATTATGTCGCCACCAGTCATCATTGGAGAAGGAGGTATATCTAAATACTACAAAAAAAATCAATTATATCTGTAGTTTTTAGCAAAAAAAAAAAAAAAAGACGTGTGCATTAATTTCCGATTAATATACTACCTGGAAAACTCTAGCACCTGCACTTTGTCCCCTGACAAGAGTTCCAAAGAGCACTGACAGCTGACTTAACGATCTCTGTATGGTTTGCGTAGCCATCAAGAACGCCATGAGATCTCCCGGAGACAACTGTCCTGTGGAAAGTAGCTGCCCGCCGAAGTACAGCGTGGAAAGTAGAATGCCATTAAGCAATAAATTTGTTCCTGCTTGAAAGAAACCAATACCAAAACCCAATTTTTCGTACAGTTCACACGAACGTTCGATCTCTTTGTAAAACATTTCCGCCTCTTTCTCTTCCGCCGCGAAAGCTCTTACCTGATAAAAATAAAAATAAAATGCAAATTGTGATGTGATCTTTGTAAGTATAATATTTTAATCAACTATTTGTCGTGTAATTTACCGTTCGAATGTTTTGTATAGCTTCCTCGCAAACAGCAGTTGATTTTGCAACTTGATTTTGCGCCTCCATAGACAATTTGCGCAAACTTCTTCCAAGAAGTGTGCCAATGAAAATTATCGCAGGCAAACTGAATACCACTAGAGTGGTCAATTGCGGCGATATCACTATTACAGAGACGACACAACCGATAATTTGCGTAAAGCTTCTCAAGCCTTGAGAAATGCAGGTCTTAAATGAGCTTTTAAAGTCTTGAATATCACTGGTCAATCGACTTACTATTTCACCAGAACGTGTTTTGTCAAAGAACGCTACATCTTGCATGATAATAGACCTGAACAAATCCTGACGTAAGCTCACCGCGACTTTTTCACCAACATGTGAGAGTGTATAAATATATACAAAAGTAAAGAATGCCTGGAAAAATATTACAGATATTACAACTGATATAATGTGTACAGATATCAGTGTAGTAAGTTATGTTATTTAAACAATATACCTGTGCAATGTACATTCGTGCGAGAGTAAAAGCTGGTTGAGTGAGCTGCAAGATAACTTGTTTTGCAGAATCACTTTTGTTCTTACAAATTTCTGTGAGCACATTTATGACACTTCCAACACACTGTGGTATTTGAATATTTAACAGTGCAACTATCAGTGCGCTCTATAAGCATAGAGCAATATTATTTGAAGCAATACTATAAGAACTTCTAAATTACAAATACTTACTGACAGTGCTAATAATAAGTACCAAATATGTGGATACAAATACTTGAAGAATTTTCTCCATTCAAAAGTGAATTCAGGATCTTCAGGTTTTATGTCGCTTGTTCTTTTGGCTTCTCTGCATATTACAATTTGATTGTGTGATTTTAAGATGTAAGCAGCTGTCAATCCGAATCCACCAAACCCAAACTTTAAAATGTAGGAAGAAAGGTTGAATTCTTTCGCATTTTCTTTGACACAACTCTGAGTGACTTTTGTAAATTCACGTTTTGTTACTTCCCATATTCTGTGACTCTTTCCTTGTAGAATATTTTTCTGAATGGAATATCTAGAATATTTAATTAATTTACAAAACAATTTAATAATTCTAAACTTAATAACTTTAAAGAATGTATATTTATTAATAAATTATGTCTGTAGTGTAAATAATTATAGCAACAGGACAAGCAGTTTAAACAATTGATAATTACCGTGAAATTACCGAATAATTGTTATGACACTTGAATAATACAGCGCGTAGCACAGTCATTTTTCATAGTTTAATTCGTACAGTCTCGTTAAATTATTCTAATTTGTCAATTATGTTGATATATATATGCACGTAAACTTCGTGTTATTTTTATTAAATCTGCATTAGTGTGATGAGATGCATCGTTACCAGTGATTACCGTAACATCTCGCAGTTATGACGGACAGATTTTAATTAACAATTTGTAGGAAGGTTAACTAATAATACATCGAGAGCAGCGCCATTTTTAAATGGCGTGACCGTATGACTGTTGTAGTTTCACGAACTTCCCACAGATTGCGCTTGGTGTATCAACAAGTCAAAGTTGTTGTACTGTTGCAGCTTATGAATCTCTAATTGTGGCGTCTCGAAGGAAGACACACTCGCGCGTTTCGAAGAGAGAGAAATTTGATTATAAAATAATCAAAAGAAGATGTTCAGACACTATTCACAATCTAACGGAGTATTCTCCAGATTCCGGTTGATTCATTAAAACAGTAATCGAGAAACAGGATGAGAACGGAACTGATTCGAGAATAGTTCTTTTACGTCTTACAAGGTAAAGGATGAAAATCAGATGCTTCTGAGATTCCTCTTACATTTTTATAATCTTGATGAATATTTTCACGTATATTTTACGAAATATATCTTTGACTGATACGTATAAAATACATCGAGCTCTTAATGAATAGACGAAGATTACGCACGTCATGTTTATTATTTGTATAGTATATACGTATGTACATAAAGATACGCGTCATTATCGGGAGACACTTTCGTCAATTCGCCATATTCGTAATTCACTTGTTGACTTTCTCAACTCGCAGGTCTTCTTCGTGAGATTTATTACATCTCTTTCCGGATTGTCTGTGTGTGTGCGCGCGCGCGCGTGCATCGTGAGTTTGCCACGTGCCCTCCAACCATCCACGACATCGAGAATCGTCACAAGGAAGCAAAGTACAAAAAGGTAAAAGAAGACAGACTTTGATCACTAAGCTAATACATGTTGCGCGCGCGCCCCCGGATAAAAAAGCTCGAAAATTGCGCCTCGACGAAGGGGTCTGGCGTCGGATGAATGGGGGGGCTTGCGCTGGGCCTTAAAAAGAACTAATCGCCCCGGCAAACTCTTTGAACGGCGAGTATAATGACGTGTATTTATGTATTCGCCGCGTTTAATTGCCTGTGCGGCTATTAGCGCTACTCCACGCCTTCCCAGCCGGGGGTTTGACTGCTACTTGCGGCTGGGGAGAGTAAGTACTTGTATTCTTGTGCACGAGAATGCTGCCGATACATATCTGAAATTTGTTCAATCCGGGGAAATGAGAATAATTGCGGGCAAAGATTTTGAACCAATCTATTGTCATTTTTAATCTTCGGATTAAGAATCGCTTTGAAATTTCCAAAGAAAAAACTTTTGAAAAACACATGTGCTTTTTTTGAACATAAGATGATTTGAGAGAAACTGTGTAGGAATTATAACCTATGCATAATTGTGAAAATAATTACAGTCTTTATACAGTCTTTATACAAGTGCGTAATTACTACATCTACAAGTACTTACTTCATGCCTAAGTGTTTTTTATTTCTCTAGAATAGTTAAGTCTTGCGCTGTGTGACAAAGGCACGAAAATGAGGACTAATCAACTATTGTAGAAAATGACAACCTTGATGTACCAACTAACTGCTATTCTCCGACTGCATTCGATAGCGTTATCAATGTTAGCGCGCACCTTGTGATTCTAATTGCTCTTTGTTACATTGCGCGCGTTGTATATTTCAAAACTTGTTGCAGCATTTAGAGCCGACGAAATCGGCTCTAAATGTTGCAACAAGTTTTGAAATATACAACGCGGTGTCTTTCACTTGTCGCTTCATTTTGTAACACTTCTAATTTAATTAAAAGATGTCTGTGTATAATCTTAAAAATTTTAAAGAAAATACTTTAAGAAAGAAATTTTAAAATAACAAGAGAAAACTATCGTTGCAAACTTGTGCATGTAATTTTGAAAACAATCGGTGCGACATGTATTTCCGATTTTTTTTTCTTTGCAAACGCAGTTTTTTTTTTTTTTTTTTTTTTTTTTTTTTTCATCATTTATCTGTGAATAGAACGGGAGAGAGTAAGCTGTTATAAAGCGCGTGTTTTTCGAGAATGCTCTTTACGAATGTCGAAAGAATATCTTGCAAACGAGTTTGCGTCATCTGCGGCACTCAGCATACTACGGCGCGGGAGGAACTTCACATTAAACCCTTCCTCTCGGATCTACAAAAGCCATCGAGTCGAGGTCGCCCCTTTAACCTAGATTTGCGCGATTGCTCGCCTTATCGCGCGTCGCTTTAATATTTTCGAATCCACAATGTTTCAAGAGATTGAGAGTCATTTGTGTGTACTGTGTGAAAAACACAATTCAACGAAAAGAAAATTTTTCTATACGCTTATGGCAAAGAATTATTATTGCAAAAACACATTGGTTAATACATTAGAAAGCTCTGTAAAAACAATGAAAAAATCGAACATTACAAAAATTCTATTTCTGAAAGAAACAACACCGTCCTGTGACCTCGTGTCGGTCTAGAAAAAACCATGTGCATTATCTCTTTGCAAAAATATATCGCCGTCAAACGCTCTGAAATCAGTGCATGCATACATCGTACAAGAATTCAATAGCGGAGATTTTTTTTTTTTTTTTTTGAAGGAAGTTGTTTCACGCTGCTAAATCCACGGCAGACGAAAACGGGAAGAATAGCAGACGGGGAAGAGCAAAAGAGAGAGAATTCAAGTATAAGCGCTGCGACAG
>QVOB01003304.1:0-22360 GCA_014839585.1 Pseudomyrmex concolor | reverse complement strand
GAGCGTGGGGACAAAGTGCAAATGTATTCGCGAAAGAGACGAATGTCAGTAGGGGTTGGTGTAACCGCGCAATAACATCCCTCCCGAGAGAGCGGGAGCAGAGGTTGACGTAGTGCCGGCAGTGTTTACGTCGAGGGGTCGCACAGGCGACTCTGCCTTCCGCCCCCGTCTGGCTTAGCGCTAATGAATCTGATTTGCATCTGATCCCGAACGGCTTTCGATCCATTCTCGAAGTCTTCGGATGAATTATTTAAGGACGTTAGTCTTCCTCGCGGGCAAACATGTCGATAATTGATTTTTACAATATGCGTATCCGATATATCGGCTTTATCGTTGATTGAAAGTAACGTCAGCTATTTTATTGTTTTGTTATTAATCCGTTAATTCTCGAGAAATTGAATAAAGCCATAATATTGTTTATTTTAACCGAGTTTGTTGCGCAAAAAAAGCGGCGTCCGATACGTTCGAGTGTTCCACTTGAGCAACTCGATTTAAAAGAAAACTGCGCGAGCATCTAGGAGAAAAACGAATGATCTTTTTTAAGAAAGTAGGACGAGAGACTTTATCGTTCAATTGTCGATCGCTCCTTATTTGACGAATTTCATTTCGCGAGTCGTCAGAGACGTATTACGTGACGGATACAGTCGACGGTTTATTTGACGTTTCACGAATAGCAACGATTTGTACAGATTTGTCGTAAGACCGTTAAAAATGGTCACTCGACCGGAACTAATTCCATCAGCGTATAGACAAGAAACTCTCGACGCAATACCACATTTGTGTCTTCGATGATCCGTCGTTATTAAATTTCCATACGACCGCGTTACGACGAGACAGTTTAACTGGCGTTAAGTATACACGAATTTATGGCTCATCGGACTGTGGTTTCTGAAAAGGATTTAGAGAGAAGACATCTGGTTTTTTTTTCTCGTTGCTTCCTTCGCGCCGGGTTTGTTACCTTCTTCGCTCGGCAGGTTCGTGTTTAATGGGCGGGGTGCCCTCCGGACATATACGCTCTGCTCCGCCCTCGACGCGAGAAGCATTTGATCGTAGTATTTTCTCGCACACGAAAAACTTAGTTTTTCGTTTTACCTTAGTTTCTTTTTCTCAAAAACACAACCGCGCTGCATTCCCGCGAATCGTGTGAGAAAAATCCGCTTTCGATCCGTGTTTTGCGCGCTCACAGTGTCACATATTGTCGCAGCGAAACCAGCAATAATTGTAAGGATGACTACGCCCAGATACTTGGCAATACTATTTTATCGCCTCCGTTTTCCCGCTTTAGGTTTACTCCCGCTTGGAATGGATCGCGAACAGAGAAACTTACAATTCTTGTGGGTTACTTGCGGTTGAATTGCGCGTGAATTGAATTTAGTTTTCTAGCAACGTTTGCCTGTAAGCTAAAATTTGCAATTTATTGGTACGTAATATAAAATATAGATATGTTACATCTCAAAATTTCTGTAACGTTAATCGCGACTTGAAGAAGATACACACGTGTGCGAAAACATTCTCGGAGTTTTGCTCCTTCGTTCAAATAGCGCCTATCAATTATTTCGTGTCTCTCGCAATGGAAATACAGAGATAAGATAATAAATTTTTGTACGTTCTTACTCGCAAAAAAAAAATTGCTGTTAAATCAAACGTCTCTTCTGCAACGTTCTGTTAGAAGTTTGCCATTTATAAATAACGTCTCAGTGCATTAACTAACGATTTCAAAATAATATACCGAACATTAACTTTGCTTTCAAAACTTTCTCTTCTTAGCCTTTATATCGTGTTTACATTATTAACGCGCGATGGCAGAATGAATGTCGCACGTGCGGGGATGACTTTCGGGAATTAAATATGACGGCGCAAACGAGCGGTTTAGTCCCCGAGGTGCGTTTGCGCGCAAGGGTATCGCAATATTATTTACTTAGGACAGAATCTCTCTCGCACCCGTATGAGAATTCGCGTTCGCGCAGAACCGGCGAATATAACGCGACGGGTAAAAAGCCGATCGCGCGGGATTGCGCGTTGTTGGTGCAAGGAATAATACGTTGATCTTCCACATGCAACCGCAGATGGGGTGAAAGCGAGATCGGAGGGGGAGACTTTGACAACACGTGACTCGACGATGGATTAAAATTGCGGTGGGTCAGCGCAGCGTTTCTCATTTGATCGCTACGTCCGACACGTAGGATTACATCTCGTGTATAATTCAATAGATTCAATGGCGTTATTAAATCACGAAACGTCATAAATGAGATCGAACAATCGGAGTAATCGCTCTTGAAAACTAATCATAAATATCAATTGCTCTTTCTATCACGATATACTTCTATATTACAATAGTTTTTGCTGATAATACTTATGATAATAACTTAGAATGTGAAATTGCACACACGCCACGCAATTTAACTAAAAAAAAGTTATTTTACTTATAAATGATAAATTTAACGGTTCTTTATCGAATACTTATTCGAAATTCGATTCGTGAAAGAGAATATGTAATACGCACATGACCCGATTTTTGTGTAAAGAAAAGATTTGATATAGTCGGATTTTGTTTATCTATACAGCAGATTTATGTTAATGTAATAAAATTTCTATAAACATACGCGAATAAGAATACATACATAGATTGATGCGTTGAGAGACAAGGTTTTTTTTCTTGTGGAAAGTAGGATTTACCAAAGCCGTATAACGATCAAGTTGTCAAGAGAGCGGCGATTATTCGTTTCCAGTTCGTAAACTTTCAAAGTGCACAATGGTGGCTAACTAGGCGTGGTTCGGTTTGAGGAGGGTCACCTGGTATATTATGCCTTGTATATATACGCGTGGATCCAAACGTATATACCCACTCACGGGGTTTCACACCCTGCAACATCCCTGACAGGTTGATACTCCGCTACATACTGATGTAACGCGTGTCAAAAGCGTCAAGGATTCGTGTCACGACGCACCGACGAACCATAGTCCTGAAAGGAAGTTTGAAGCGATCATAATCAAGGCTCCGGTTACGCGATCGTGCCATTTTCACCTTCCGAGCCGCGTCTTTTAGCAACTAACAAATCTTTTACGCGTGATTTTCGAACGCGTCGGTTATAAAACATCTTCGAAAATTAAATTAAATTTTAGAGAGCAAAAAAGTCTCTTTACAAGTAAAATAAAATTTCTCACACACAAATATATTCTTCAATTTTGTGCATCGGTTTTAACTCGCGCTTTATAAAAAGTCGCGAATGAACTCCAAGAAAACAGCCGTCAGTGCTGATACAAAATTTGACTTCAAGTTGGCGTAGTTGATCGTGACTGTAGCCTCATCCGCAGGTTCTCTTACTTTCCCGGTCAAAATTGTTATCCGGATTCTCATCTCCACTATTCCGCGTGTCTCGCGCGCGCGCACACACACGGATACGATATACGCACGCCGACAAAGTGACAAGTCTTATCTGACTTATGAGATCTCGATAGTAAGGTGATGTATATGCGTGGGCGTGGCAACTTCGAGGACCAAATTATAGTCTCCGAAGGTAGAGGATGGCACACCAGAAAATAAAGAGGAAAACACGCCGTGGATCTTTCTACTTTTCTTCTCTTCTTACCCCTTTTTACACGTATTTATACCGCTCGTTTCTTTTTCTCCCCGACTATTCCGCGCACTATCTTTTCATTTTCTCATCTTCCATTGTTTGTCTTTTTGTGACAGGTAGGCTTTTGCTGTAGCAAGAAAAAAATCACCAGCGGAAGAGTCGCATTCTTCTTCTATACTCCGATTGTGATTTTCTGTCCGAAACGATTACGCGAATTTTGATTGAGATAAACTTCGTGTCTCCACATTCGCTTCTGTTATAATTTACAAATTTACCTCGTTCAGACAAATTATAGAGTAGATTATTACATATTTACTTCTATGTAGTAAAATACATCGTGTGAAAGAAAGGTATTTCATATTTACGCTTAAATAAATAATGCATTTTACTCGTTCACTTAATGCGACGACGCTTCTACTAAGAGTGCTCTGTGATGTTTCCGACCTTTTCCAAGTTTCAAGACTTTTATTGAAGTGTCTGTGGAAACTCGTTTTTCAAAAGCGCTTCAAAGGAAATCAGGGTTAGAGATTGTTACGAGTTTGCAAGATCCTTCTTAAAAGAACATTCTTTCAAAAACCGTTACTTCGGCGGCGCCATAACACGTCTCGAGTCATTCATTTGTCAATTTTTTTTTTTTTTTTTTTTTTGCACGGATTAGGTAGAATAGCTATTAGAGTAGATTCGAATTTTTCTAAACCAAAATTCTTTCCATTTAAGTATCTGTCCTTGGAATCAATGTGATCGGAAGATTGTTTTCTATCTCTTTTTTTGTTGCAGCTTAAATTTTTTGTTGACCAGAAAACTTTTCGAAATTTTCCATAATATAAGATGAATGATCCTTTTGACAGATTGACGTTTGGTAAGATTGCTAAATCTGACAAAATTTCTTTTTTTGTCTGATTCGAACTTAGAAAATTGTTGGCTTAGAAAATTGTTTTTATTTTTTTTAGAAAATGGAGAGATTAGAGAAGCCGAAAACAATGAAAAAAAATATTTGCAATGAATTTAATCTCCAGCGGGGATATATTTTATAATGATAAATTGGTAATTGGCTTTTAGCAGTGATAAATAAATCTCACGTGCCTACGATGATGACCGCGATAACTCACAGCGTGTTCTTATCGTTGTGTGTTTAAAACAACATTTATGAAATAAAATTAAAAGTACTGAGTGGTAAATACCTCATAGAAATGCAATAGCTTAGCTCTAGGGGAGACTGATAAACGAGAAACGTGCAACAGGCGTGAATGAAACAATGGCGGGACACGTGTCGACCAATGGCAGAAGAGGCGAGGAGCCCACTCGCCGAGTACGATTCTCTGTTAGGTGGAGCCTCTCGTGTGATTTCTCGATCCTTGAGCTCGTAGATCGTCTATCTTTAGCGCTGAAGAAAGAGCAGAACTCTTTCGTCAGAAGAAACTCGATTTCTTAGCTCTTCACGATTTAAATGCTCAATCCTGACTATTTAACGATCGTCATAAAATCCTCGAAGATCCGTTGAAGTTTCGACAATTGTTCACGTAACGTAGAATTTCCCGATTAGTTTGATGATATTGTTTAACCATCACTTCTCATTTACGAAAAAATTATACGTGCTCTTCAAAATTATTGTTATTCATGTTTCTGTTCAAACACTACGAAACCGTGTAAGAGACTTTTCTTCTCTCGCGTGGCGTGAGCAAAACAAATCGCGCTATTATTTAAAAACCTGTGAGGTCGGAGAGTTACGTAGCGGCCACGCGCGAAGATATTGTCTTATCACTCAAGCAACCGGTATGCAGGACAATGTAATTGATCGATATCAAGGGGTACATCACTGGCAGATGTTCGAACGCGCCCTCACCTCCATCTGTCTCTTTCATAAAGTTGGTACATGGCGTAGGACCCACGGTGGATGCGTATATGTACCATACCTGTGCGTTATATATACACCAGAAGTGTGTGTGCATGTGTGCACATACGATTCGTTATATTTTATATGTTGACTTTATATACTCACGAGAACAAAGACGGAGAGACATACATGTAAATAATCGTCTCCGCAGCGCAAAAACTTATTATATTACGTGTGTGAGAAAAAAATACAATCTTTTAT
The DNA here is from genome assembly GCA_014839585.1 of Pseudomyrmex concolor. Classification (NCBI taxonomy): domain Eukaryota; kingdom Metazoa; phylum Arthropoda; class Insecta; order Hymenoptera; family Formicidae; genus Pseudomyrmex; species Pseudomyrmex concolor. Next base: position 16,687 of record QVOB01003304.1, on the reverse strand, counting down.
AAAATATTACGATAAAAAACGCGCGCGCTCGCGTGCTTACGAATTTTTCCACAACGTAAATGAGCTATTTGGTACAAAGCGATTGGCGGACGTGATGAGAATAAATCTCGATAAAAAGCAATATCGAGCGAATTATTTGTTCGTTTTGCTTTCGTTTTGCGCCATTGCGGCGGAACGAATTTAGCGGCATTTCGAATTGCGGGAGCACCCAGTACATTCGCGCGCGATCAACGCGCGCAAACGTCTCGTACACTTCGAGACCAAGTGGATACACCTAATAGGCACCTTTATACGCGAGATTCAGGCGCGCTATGGGAGGCGTGCCGCGAAAATTGCATCATTTTTCACGCTTGCGAGCGCGCGCTCGCCCGATTCAAAAATCGCGCCGCTCCTTCGGGAAGAAAAATACCGAGCAAACGAAAAGGGAAGAAGGACACGAGAGAAAAGACGCAGAAGGGAGGATGTGTGTCTTGCTGCGCTCGATAAGATCGCGAGTTTATTAATTAAGCGTCGTCGTGTTCGGATGAGGGTTTTGAAACCTCTGCTGAATGCGCGTGCATCTTCGCCGTCGAGCGTTTTATTTGTACGTTAGGATTTTGAAATATAATAAGTACATACACACGTTCAACAAAAAGATTTAGAAAACAATCTTGAAAACTGATCATTACACATCGTGTTCGAAATTGCTGTCAATCGCGAAGAGAGAAAAATGACGTATTAAAAATTTTTTTTAAAGATATAATTCCGCTGCTTTTGTCTCACAAATGAGAATCCTCTCAATTTGATATACAATAAACTCAATAGTCGAAAAGTAAGCTGTGCGGTCATTTATACCGTTCATAATCGAGTCTCTCTCGTGGACGACAGGAAAAAAAAAAAAAAAAAAAAAAAATCAAGTCTCACCCCGATCATTATAAATTTCGTGCGTTTTTTTCAGTGTAATAAATTAGTCAAAGACGCTCATCAATTTTATGACGCGCGCGCATCCATAGAGAAACGATGCCCAAAACATCGTCCGTCCACCACTGCCAACTCCGAGGATGGCCTCGAACGTGATGGATGATTTTTCTTTCCCATACATATACATTCGTGAACCCGACGTCGAGCGATCTCTTCCACCGGCGCTCATTTGCGCACATATCCGTGCCACCCACGTACGTGTAACCGCGTACGCAGAGCTTAACCACCGCGTCCGCGTGTATGTACACGCGCGCGTAGATACACACCGCAAATACAAATCACGGATTTCATGAATAATAAGTGGCGCGAACTGTTTTGATCGTTGCTATCGCATAGATTGTACCGCGCTTAAATCTATGCGCGTTTCTGTCAGTAATTGTTCGCCGTTCTTCCCTGTTCGCCGAGTGATATACACCGTTACCTTTAATATCCGACAATTTCGACGCATATGTACCTATGTAGATTTCAAATAACGCACAAGTTCTCGAAACGACGTTTTCTATTTTCGTGATTAATCGCTCGCATTTTGTTATAAAGGTTAATGATAATCTCGTTTATTGAATAGTTTACGAAAGAGCGCGCACATGCGTGCGTGAATTTCCTCAATTATTTTGAGTAATGGTTTGCTCCGACTTCCACGCGTACTGACTCTCTCGAGAGAGATATGTTTTATATCAATCTTTCATCGCGCGGTTCTCAAGCTTTGGAGATATCGGGATATGTAATCACGCGCGCAGAAATATTATTTGCGCCCGCCTTAGGAAAGTGCACGCGCGATAACAATTCTCTCGTGAATAATTTATACATCGCTCTTTAAATTTCCGCAACGCACCGTGCGGGTTACAGAGTTTGCTGCGGCCGGCGGTCCATTACGAGCGGAGGTCCCGGTGAAACACCGAGCGATCCGCTATCCGTAAATCGCTCCGGTATCGTTCGCACGATCGGCAAAATGATCGTTTTCCATTTCTACGAGGCGCGTCTCATTCCTTTTTTTTTTCTCTCTCTCTCTCTCTCTTTCTCTTTCTCGTCGACGCGCGCGAGTTTCTTTCTTCAATAGACAAAGGCTCGCGCGCGAGAACTCACAAACGGGCCCAGGGACAGCCTGTGCCACAACAGGCTCGAGTTTTACGCACGTAAGAAGGGGATCGATATATATTGGTATACGGGCAGAGGAATGATAAATGGCTGTGTCGAGAGATGCGCGGATAACATAATGAGACGTATTGTGCTCTCGACTTGGGACCCACGACTAAGCGAACTCTCTTGGGACCTTTCGGGCCCCTAAAAACTTTTTCGTTCGCCTCGGCTTCACGACTTTCCGGGAATCGTCATTTTCCGCTAGAGGAGCTCTCGATGCAATCCTTCTCGATGCTTTTGTCGGTGAAGATTTTTGACTTATATGTTTTGCTCATCACGCTTGTTGCTTCTATTAAAAAGAAATAAGTTTCTCTCTTATTCAATTATAAGATGTTTAATTTTCAAGTTTCTTTATTTTACAACAACGTGTCTTGTCGTGTACGTTTTGTAATATCGGTTTAATTTTACTTATTAAACGCAGTCAAATGGACAGCGCGAAAAATTTTTCGAGAAGCAATTTATTTTTTACAGTGAAATATGTTACATTTATCGTTACGCTTGTTAATCTAATCGCGCGATAATTTGTTCTGTAGTGTATTTCTTGTAGTATGAACCGACGTGGTACAAAACGTTCAAGGTATCATCACTCTTCAAGTGTGATACGCGCGTAGAAGGTGACGGATTTCCGTGATGCGCGCGAGAAGGTCGTGACAGGTCGCTTGTTTCGTCGGCCGACGACAGGGGCTTCCTTGTCCACTGTCACTTCGTCCTCCTTCTCGAGAACGCAACTCAGGGGCTTTTCGGGGCTACAATGACGAGGGGGGGGGAGAGAGAAACCCCATGTTGGCGCGCGAGGGACTGAAACGGAGAACCCGGAGGTTAGGCTAGGGGTTAGATAGGATAGGGTGTGTCGTCATGGCTACGCAGCAGGGGGCGGGGCAATCGATACACCCTCGCTCCACGCACTAAGCGCACGCAATGCGTTTATAACACAATGAAACAATGACGACGACCACCGCAGGAAGGAGGCGAACGGCACGGGGCTGTTGAACAGAATACGCGCCGCCGGTCTGGGATCGCGCCTTCTACTTCCGAATATGTGCGTAGTCGGCCGCCGTTCTGCGCGAGCGATGATTGGTAATGTTCACGAATCATACCGGAACAACATCTCCAACGGGTATCTATTTACAGGCCGTACGATCGGCGTATTTCTCCTAGACTTCGCACAACGCGTGTACGTCGTCTTCGAAATTCGAATAAAAATTTTGTTCTTTCTCAATAGACAAAACAAAACATTTTTTCGTTTTTATCACAGCATTACAACAATGCATAGAGTTGATGTATAATATAGAAAGGAAAATGTCCACTCGGACAATGATCTCTTCTTAAGTGTGTGCCATTCGATCGTTTATGAGTTTGCAGTCGACATTTTTCATTTTCACTTCACTTTAATGGAACAGCGATTTCTGACGCAGTTTGTTGATTTTTCCACAAACAGACAGTTGTTCTTTTTAAATTCTTTATCTTTATTTTGAAAGTAGTACTATTTAAAAATGAAAACTATCGTTTAGACAAAAACAGCTCTGTTCTTTGCGAATTTTTATGTAATACTTATATTACATAACAATACATGCAATTACATGACAATAAATCGATAAAGAAACGTACTGAAAATACGGAACGGCAAGAGTTGCAAAAACGAGATTCGCGTGATGACTCATCAAGAGATCAAACGGTGATGATCTTTCGGGAAAGAAAAAAAGAGAATCATTAGGCAACTACCGCTTGGAACTCGAGAAATGCAATAATTCAAGAAGATACGTTCCTGACACCCGCAGCTAGCCCGCTTTTGCCGTAGGGCAGAAACTGCGCACCTGTCCAGGTTAGATACGGGAGGATGCGTTTGGAATCTCTTCCAGGAATCTGTGAGGAAGGCTCCAACCTGTCTGCCAGGATCAGGATCATCAGGATTGTCAGTTTTGTCTAGGAGAGCTCGGTGGGGGTTATCTTAATGAGTTTTTGTCCATGAAAGCAGCACGTCCTGCGTGTGAAATAACATTCCGGAGATGTATTCGTTGTTGTCCACTGCGGTACAAGAGCATTCTCTCGCATGGAAAAGTTCAAAAGCAGCGAACGTGTTGTGAAATTAAAAACAAAATTTTGTTTTTTCAAAATAAATTTGCAGCAGGTTAAGGGGATTGTTTTCTCGTGTGTTTTTTTTCTCTTACGTGCGATCTTTTCTCGGTTTGGAATCACAACCGGTGTTTTCCCTAATTCAATTTCAACACTCGCAACGTTAATGCCGCTGAATTAATTCCACGTAACATCGCGAATAACATTAATTTCGACACACTGCGTAAAAGAGAGATATTGCGAGCGATATCGGTCGAGAACGTGCGTCGTGTGCGGTCAGATCTCGTTGCGATCCGTTCGCTTGGGACATTCATTTAAAGCGTCATCGCTCCATAAATCAAACCTCTAGCAAATACGAGCAATATCTTCCGTACACATTTATACGCAACGACTTTATCTCGATCACTTTATCCGATCGCAACTATGTTAGATTGTAAATTCGATTATCGTTCGTTCTTCTTTTGTTAGCGCTTTTTTAACTTTACATCTTCGCATTTTGATTGCAATTAATATATAAAAAACATAGAGCACATAGATTTGTGACAATTTTAACGCGATCTGAACTTGTTCATACGTATATGTGTTTTATTTTTACAATTAAAACGAAGAAACAATATATCAAATGTGCGGAAATGTTAATCTATGCACAAAAGTGAACGTCGGTGGATTTACTATCGGATGACAACGCATCCGTGGGACGGTGTTATTTGGCTGCGGCTCTTCTGTCTCGCGAGAGAACCCACCTGCGAGAAGAGAAGAGAGATAACGAGAGGATCCGGGCGAATCGGCCAGGCAGCCGGTCGGTCGGTCGGGCAGGCAAGCGCGGACATCGCAGGCCGCGAGAGTGACGGATGGCCACATCGCATTTCGCGGCTCCATATCTCCCCGATTTCGCGGGTGTAATTCCCGTAAAGTCGTTTCGGGGCCCTGTTTCGTCCGTTGCAGCCGCCGTATGTGTGCAAGCGCGCACATATACGGCCTCTCTTCATCGTACGCGTCCGGCTGCTCTCTCTCTCTCTCTCTCTCTTTCTTCCTCTCTCCTCAACCCCCTGTTCTCTTCATCCGTCTATTTTCTTTTCCCTTGATTTCTGTCCGTTGTTCCAAGGCTTTTTATTGCCGGCGTGCATACCATTAGCCGCCGAACGTTAACAGCCCCAACGACCTCTAGCTTCGTTGGTAATTACCGGATCATAGCCGAAAAGCTTCTCGGGGGCCTTCTCTCACAGAAGAGAGAGGAACTTCGTCGGTCGCTGATCTTCGTCGTGGGAACGTGAGACAGAAGGGGATGGCGACGATGAGCGAATACGATATTTCGCGATGATCAGCCGCGACGCAGCGATTCGTAAACGTCGAGACAGAAATTCTTTCTGCGCGATGACGCTTTTGAGAGACGTTGACCGCGTCAATTTTACTACAAATTATTACAATTAGCAATTATACCGCAAATTCAAATATTAAAGATGCTACGTATAGAAAGTGATTTCCAAACTCAATTTCATGTAAATTTATACAGCAGGAAAAAGTTGTTTAAATGATTCAAATAATTACGTATTTGTTATATTACTTTTGAAACAATATTAATTAATAAAAATATTAATTAATTTTTCTCATTCGTTGCTTCGAAATGTTATATCAAGACTTGTAGTTTTAGTGATATCTTTTGACCTTCTTAATTAACAAGTGATTTTAAAATCGATTCGGGAGTCTCGGCGCAAGGCCATCGACTCGTGGGTGCCGATTTTCGAGAGCTTCTCAATGCGGGAATCTCCTCTCTCTCTCTCTCTCTCTCTCTCTCCGCCGCCTTGCGCAACAAAAAGTGATTAATTACGCCTCTCGGGAGTCCGGTGGCTCGGTTGTTTCCCCAAGCCCGGACGGTGAGCATCGTTTCGGCAACAATGTGGCCCACTCTCCTTCCTCGGCGTTTCTCGTGCAACGCAACCTCGGCCCTCGGTCCTCTCTTCTCTCGAGCGAGGAGAATCGATCCTGCCCTCGGCATTGTGTCCCCTTTTGTCCGACCACGCCGCGAAATATTGCCGGAGCGAACTTTCCGTCGACTCGTGACCCCACCTCCACCCATCGTCCCACAGCCGGCGCGCGGGATTTCATCCCTCTCCACGCCGCCGCCACTCTCTTTCCGCTTCTTCGGGACACGCACCTTACACCGGTGCGAGAGAGCATCGGGACACGACGAGATCTTAATGACACCACGATTTCTGTAGGGATTATTTATGGTTGTGTGATCCGGGCACGCCGATCGCTCAATCTTGACTCTCCGACGTCGGGCGGCTGTTTGATATCGTTTAAATCTTTCGGATACCGACTGTTCCCTTTGAAATCTCTTTTTTCTATCACCGCGTCGATATTACACTCGACTCGTAAGCGTATGCCCGTATACACACACACACACACACACACACACACACACACACACGCGCGCGCGCGCGCGAGATGAAGCTCTCTCGATTTAGTCATACAGACGACAATTGTTTCGATTCTTGTTACACTCGCTCATTATTACGGTTCGCGTACATAATATACGTACAATTAATTCATTCGAGACAATTCAATGAAGATATTTCGGTCAATGAGTCAATGGGGTCCTTTCCTCACGCGGAGGAGTCGACTAACCGACCCTCTGTACAAACTCATAATTAGACTCCAGGGGCTGCTTCTGACACGTTCATCCCTCGTTTCTCCGCCCCATATATACGCGATGATCATACGGTGGGCCGATCGTTCCGCGCAACTTCGCGCATGAGTTCGTCCGCTATCGCTCGTGAAGAAATATAACTCGTGTTGTCCATCATTTTGTCGATTTTTGGATTCTTGTATAAATTTACAATTAATTCAAGAGTTATTTTTGTCAAAAGTTAACTTGTTCCGCGAAAACAATTGTTCGAAACGAATGCGGATAATTACCGTGTAATTCGCGCTTGACTTTGCTTCAATTCTTTTAACACTTTTCACGTTCATTCGGCAACGTTGAATCAGACGGATTTTTAGAACGTTGCGAAGATCGTCGCTTCGAGGCAATAAAAGTTATAGCTTTCTCGGACGAAATGCGCTTCGGCCACGAATTAATTTGATAGTAGATTGTCTTTGTGCGCGCGTAGGAGATTCTTGCTTCGGCGCATAATATAAACGGCGGGAGTTTACGATTTACCATATTTTATATAACTCTGCGCGCGTGTGTGTGTCGCACGAATCTGGCCGGTAAAAGCAGCTCGGTAATTGCACAGTTCTCACCGTTAAGGGTTGGGCGATAAACCGTTTAGTTTAAGAATAGTTTAGCGGTAACGAGCGTCTGTAACTTATCTGTTCCTTCATCCCGCTAAAATATTCCGGTAGTATACAAGCTTAATTGATACTTTCACCGAGCGTAAATTCCCCAATTCTTCTACGAGACGCGATATTATCGTAAAATGATAACTTAATCGAATCTTTCTTAAATACTTTCCTGTAACATTAAGCGTAATGTCTCGGACGAAAATTACAACCGAGATTTCAACGCGATTTCGCGAGGAATTTGTTTTTCAAACTTGAACAGCGTACTAATGAAGTCGTATCGCACGTACGGGAAAGAAAGCGAAAAAAAAAAACAAACGTCACACGACACAAGCGGATAATAAATTATGTAATACAGTTTCTCTCTGTCGCATACACGTTTCGGTTTCTTCTGAGAAAATTTTCATAGAAATCACGAGTGTACGATTATCATAAATAACGCGAATAATCAAGAATCGTTCTCTCTCTCTCTCTCTCTCTCTCTCCCTTCGTCGTGCGTTCCTCGTTTCGCGTTTGACTGCATCGGGGCGCGAATTCACCCATGAATAAAAACGTGTCTCCTCTCCCCCATCCTTAACGGAAGCCACAGAGAGTAACTCATAGTCCACGGATTTTCGACGCCCCGCGCGAAAATAAATGCCCGCCACGCGTTGCACCACTACACGAGTGCGAGCACCCATCGTGAATACTTTACGCCACGTGCCCGTTTTTGTGCGAATATATACAACGTTTATATACTTGCAAATATACCGCAAATGTAATGAACGTGATAGAAAATATTATATTTATTTTAAAATAATATTATATTTAAAAAAAACTCACTTTGTGCATACGACAGTGTCACGTCCCGGTTTAGGATTATCGTGCGCGATCGGAAGAGACTAGATATTATTACCACGAGACCACGTTTGATATACGAGCGGGAAGAAAAAGCCCCTCTTTATGTTTCCTTTATGTTCGACGATCGCGAAGCAGAACTTCTCGCATGACGTTATCTCGCACGACTCGCCGGAAATCTGCACTTAAATTGCGCGCGCGCGCTCGAGCTCAAGCTGGGAATAGAAATAAAAAAAAAAACGCAAGGTAGCCTCTGTGCGGCAAATAAATCTAGGGCGCGTTTAATCGAGGTACTCTCATGCTGACATAATATGCGTTAAGTATGTGCCGCGGACTAGTGGTTTGGTGTTTCATTAAATAAAACAAGCGGAAATGATCAGATGTAATTGTTTTGATTATAATGAGTTACGTGTTTCTGTATATTTGTAAATTAACGATACGATGGAAGATTGTTCGAGATTGCAAATAAACGGGAGAGTGATTCAACAATTACTCTAACATAGTAATTATTCTAACCGGTCTAGAAACAATGCCTTGTTTTAGAAACGTTAATTATAATGATTGCGCTGGGGATTGCTTCCTTAATTATTAATCAGATCTGAAATGCGATAGCATCATCCTGAAGAAACGCGGTTTTCGACGGCAACGCGTGTAGATGTACGGAATCAGGGTAAATATTTTCTCGGTGTACATTTCCACTCTCTGAATCAACATCCGAAAATACAGTGGTTTGTTTGCGTAGCCGAGCGCGTAGAATTGATATGGTTACCGGGACGGTAAAAGCAAGTATGCATCTGCCTAGCGTCAATTAACCAGTTCGAAAGCGTGAATGTGTGAAGACCTTCCTCTCTCTCTTTCTCTAAACATGATAGTTTTCTCAATATACCGCTCGCACGTCGGAGCCAATTTTGTTCCTATCGATCCTATCGATCGTTACAAGTGTGCATGTATCATGAGAATTCAAATAATTTTAGGAAAACCATCTTATAATTACTTAAACGTAATATCAAATTGAAAATCTCGCCAGGAAACATCAGCGTGTTTTTAGAAAAAAATCACAAAGTTTTCAAAATCTTTTCAATCGAAATGCGTATCGATAAAACTAAAAAATTGTCTCGTTCGATTCGATAAGTACATGACGTCTACACGCGCGTACACATACGATTCTTCGAATCTGAGATTGGCGCATACAAAATGCAGATGCTTTTTTTTTTCATAAAATTATGGCCAGTGCATTCAACAAATTGGCGATTTTTCTTGCACGATACCCGAAGACTCAACTCGCGCGCCGAACTCAGGACTCGGGGGAAAGCTTTATTGATGAGATCGTTAATACGCTCGATCGGCGAATGTTTTGCTGTCCGATCGGACGTCTATCCGTCGCGATCGACGACCACCCGATGCGCCCTGGCCTCCTTTGCCCGCAGCAAAAAGGGACTCGTTGGTATACGATTCTCTCTCTCTCACGGTCCATTTAAATGTTGCTTTGTCCTTGCAACCCTAGCTCTTCTTCCGCCTATCGCGTGTCTATCCTTTGAAATCTCCTTTCGAGCCGCTAATTTTACCCTCAATTACCTTCGATCAATCCGTCTTGCCAGTATGATAGAAATATCTTTCCTTCTAATTTCGGATTAGATTATTTCTATTTACAAATATATAGACTCTTCTAATTTTTGATAATTATATTCTAAAAATTTTGTATAAGTTTATTTAAAAAGCGATCGAAATCACAATTCGCAATATTGACTGTTTAACGTGCTTCGAACATGTGTATCACAAAATCTTGTAGTGCTTCGTCGGTGGTTGCATATGTCACTAGAATAATACCGCGAACATGCGTCAACGACATAAGATAACGCAGAATCCCGTGTAAACATCCGACTCCGACGAGGATTCGGCTCAAGAACTCTGGTATCGATTATTAACATCGCGGTGGTACATTTCGTCTCAATACGTCCGCTCGTGCGTAAGTCGGGTCCCGTTTTTGCGACGTCGCCCGACGTCGGGCCCCGGGAACGAGAAGAAGACAACGAAGAAGAAGACGGCAAAGAAGAAGCGGACAAGTCGCGACGCAGTGAATTAGGTTTCGCAAGGACTTATCCGCGGATTGGCAGACGCAGGCATACATATTGCATGTCCGACGGAGACATATTTATTGGCATCTCTATACACTCTATCGTTAAAACATGACTGCACACGAGCGCACACACGCTTTCTCCCGCTCTTTCCTCTACTCTCCGGGGCTAAACCCCCAGAATGAATAAAGTATTTCGTGTTCTCGGTGCGCTGCCGCCGGTAACGCTTTTTGCGACACTGCGCGTGGACGTTTCGCCTGTAACGCTTTTGCGCCGAACGACCAGGCCGATCCGCGAATGATCGATGCTGAAATTATTGCGGGCTTCTTCGTCGCGTCGTCGAGACGAACTCTCGGGAGGTACGTGCGCGTACCAACTTCTTCCCGCGCGCGACTCTTCCTTTTTCCTTATCCCCGAGCTCTCGGAATATTATCCGCCCGGGATTCCCGAAGGATCACGGAGACAGAGGAATATGGCGAAATACGCCGGTATTTGCGAGGAGGCCCATTAATCCCGCCGTCGGATTTCGCGAACCGAGAAAGAGCGCGATCGATCAGACTCGTGATGCGGAATTAAAGGCCGCGGTCAGTGTTTCGACGCGAGAGCGGAATATCTTCCGCGTACTTGCGCTTAATCCCCGAATGATTTAACCCCTTTACACGTCGGAAAATATGGCCGAATTAAATACGCGAATCCGCATTGAACTCGATGGAAAGCGATACTGATTTACGATCGGTTATCGAGTTGTATGAATGGATTATTTTTCGACACGTATATCTCCATGTTTATATTAGATGTTCATAAATTTTTGTATGAATAGATTTCACACGGAAAGATAAATTTGTAATTCTTTTAATATAAAAAAAAATCAAAAAACCAAAAAAGCAGTTACGACATTACTATTATATTTTTGTTTAGCAGATTCAAAAGCTTTTCTCTCCCTCGAGTAGTTTTCGTATATATAAGAAGGGATATATTTCTTGGTCCTCTTACCGCACATTGTGGACTTATTATTTATCCTCTATCCTTTGCGGATCAGATTACTCTCCGATGTTGTGATCGATTGTGTCTCGTATTCTATTTCATCCAGCATAATCATAACGCATGTGTCATACTTCGTAAAGACAGTCGTTATTTGTGAATGTAGTGCGATGCGGTGACTTAGGGTTGTTTGTACGTCACAATTAACCGCTTGTCGGATTAATCGATTTATACATGTCAACACATCGCGCGCAAACAATATGGTGTAAGAGCAAAAATCGAGTTTTCTTTTAATCCGCTCTTCAACTCTCTTCTTCTTCCAACGTCGCAACAATCTATTACACGATATTATTATTTATCTCTACGTGTGCGAGTTTCGACTTTCTGCGAGGAGTTATCTCGCAGCTTCTTGAAGGCAGGGCGAAGAGAAGAGCGTTAGGTGTATACAATGGGACAATCTCTGACTTGATTTTGCGTTAGGCGGTCGAGATTGGCAGTCCGCGTTACTTGCTTGCCAGACAGAGCCGCCACGCGTTGTGTTATACGTACGTAGGTATAGGTACACAGTAGCGGCGCTGGCGATGTGATCCTGTCGGGCACAGGACTACGTTACCGCCCCCACGATTACAGACGAGGAGGACGACGAGGACTAGGATGGGGGCCATCCCAGAACGTCTCTGCCTCTGACAGCTCGACTCTCTCTCCGCCTCCCTGCGCTCCACTCCTGCTCTCGCACCCTCGCTCTCGACCCCCCTCGCTTCCTTCTGTCCCCTGTCTGAACCGTTGCGCATCTCTCCACGTCTCTCTCTCTCTCTCTCTCTCTCTCTCTCTCTCTCTCTCTTTCTCTCTCTCGCATCTTTACTTATCATTGCCGTAAGATACATCATGTATAGATCGTACGATGAAATTCTCCGGGAGAAACAATTTGATGTGTATATAAAAAAGTCTATGAAAAAGGAATCAATTAAAAAATCTGACTGACTGGTTCGGACTGTTAGCTCGTTTATCCGATCGGTCTCTGTGTAAGAACAAACGTGAAACTATTTTCACGTCGCTGTTTTTGTGAGAAGACAACGGAGATCGTGGTAGGAGTATTTCCAATTTGACTGAACGTCGAGCGCGGACTGGAGGTCGTCCGCGAACTATTCGCTCAGTCCTTTTTGGCCTAGGGTCGCATTAACATTCCACCACCGAAATTATTTATAGCTTCATCCGAGATATCTCGAGATGTAAATCAGACATTCCTCTAATTTGGGATCCTCGTGCTATATACAAAGCCGCGTGTGTTCGCGTCTACGGACAGTTTCGGGCGTATCTCAGAAGTGGGTGTAATATCGTATCATTTGTTCATCGGCCGTACGACGTCGTTACTTGGAAATCACGGATTACATTACATATAAACCTCGAGATTAATTTAAAAAATTATGTAGACATACTTTTTATACACAAATCAGTAGATTTTTTTTATCTCCGTGTGTAATAAAATTGCCATAAAATCTCATTTACCACTTTCGAGTAGAAAAAAATATCGTTAAAACAAGTTTGACAGCAGGTAATCATGTTGTGTTGTTATATTTAGAACGGAACTCTTGTCGCTCGAACAACTGAGTCATATATTATATTCCTACTGCGTAGCGTGAGTTAATAAACCTGGGAGAGAAAGAGTTAACGAAGTTCTTTACGCTTCTCTACACTCTCTCGAGAAACATCGCGTGAGAATCTTTTTCTCCCAGTTATCGCGTCCCGTTCTTCTCGTCGAAGAGAGAAACACATTCGCGCGTGCGGCCGTACGTTCGCGAATTCAACGCGTTCATTATTCGCGGTGAGATAACGCAAATCGAAATACACGTGCACCAATGAGTAACATACGTTGGGCTTAATGCGCGTGATGTGCGAATTAAAATCCGAGAAAGAAGAAGTATAAAGAATGGGAGAATGGTCGGGGGGAGTAAAAAAAAAACAACTCGCGGCTACAGGACGGCGCGTCTTTATTACGCGCTACCAGTTCCCGACGCTCCCGGTATCCATCAAGGCTTTCGAACTTACCGCGGTTCGAAATCACCGGCGCAAATACCGAACGCAATACGTATTCGGTTGCGTAAAGACGCGAAAAGAGGGAAAGAGAGAGAGAGAGAGAGAGAGCGAAAGGAGAGTAAAACAAGAGTACAGGATGAACCAGAAAGAGAAGGCTGCCCGGTGGTAATTGGCGGGCAAGACGGATGGCGGTACTTATTTGCACTCGCTCTTCGGAATTAAAAGTACCGAGCGGTGCGCTCATTAATCTCGGCGTCCGTGAAGAAAGAAGACCTTCGCGAAGGACGGATAGGTGTAGTGAACGACGAAGGAAGGAAAGAATAGAGAAGTAGAAAGAGCGAAAGAAGAAAAGAGAGAGAAAAGGCCCCGCTACCGGCGAACGCGTTCGCCGCAGGATGTAATCGCCGAACAAACTGAAGGTCCGCGAACAATTTCCATCAACAAGATTTACGCGCCCCGGACGCAATCAGCCTCTTCCTCCTTCTTCTGGTCCTCTCACGACGTCCGGGCTTCCACGACGGACTTCTCTCTCCTCTCTCATTACTCTCGCTCTTTCTCGCCGTTGCCTCGTTTCCACGCCTCCCTCCTTTACGTTTTATCCAATGTTGAAATGGTAAGAGAACGGGTACAGGGACGGAGGAGAGAAATCCGCGCGAGAGAGGAACCCCGTGCGATTCTTCTTCCATCTTCCCGAGGATATGGTGCCTCGCGAGGAGCTGACTCGGGCGCAGCTACCATTTCTCGGGCGGTGATTGGCTCCGCGGGGGGTGGCGCATGCGTACCGACCTGCCTTGCTCCCGCTGCCCACATTAACATTCCTAACTTCGCTTCTTGCTGCGCTCTTTGCGCGTGATAGATTGCACGAGGCGTTTTTGGATACCGTTCGGGTCTACCTCGTTTCTTCCTTTCCACTTTGCGCGCCGTCTCGTTACGGGATTCGGACGGCGCTCTTGCGAATTGAGTTCTATGTATCTACTTCAAGAGTCTATCTACCTTACTTTAGAGTACTTCGCCTGTTTGCTTCAATTTTATTGCTTTTTACAATCAAGGAAGATCACAACTAAAGTTTCTTTTTAAAATCAAATATTTCGCAAACTTTTTTTTAAAGCTCTAAGAACGTTGACACGTATAGAAATCATACGTAGGAAACAATTTTATAAACATGTAACACCGTCTCTTATGTTACACTTTCGAATAATTCATCAACATTGATGATACAATGATTATATTAAACTTTTATTTTTCTTGACGCGCATAATTGTCCCGAAACTCATCTTTTGAATATTCATTATCCGTGCGTCTAGTTAGCAGTGCTAGTTTACGAGAAAGAGCGTGCAGGAAGTAACACCAGTTGCGCTATTAGAAGTCGATGTCCATTCGCGACAGGATTCGATCGCGCAACGGCTTAATTACAGCGCCTGCGGCGCGTCTTCCGCGCATCTCTGGAACTGGGCTCCGGGACGCTCAGGTCCGCGCGTCCCGTCGTAGCGGCTACACGTCCGCAGGTACCTCCCGGCGTAATCGCATCGACTACTCAAGAAGGTGGGCAACGGTTGATGCAAGGGGCATATTGGCTCGGCGGGGGTGCGTACCCGGAGCAGCGAACGCGCGAGCGACGCGAACGCGCATCTCGCCACTCGAGATTCGAAAGGATGCATCCTGCGGATCCGGTGGTACGAGAATCCCGCGCGTCCGTGTCTCCTCTCCGTTCCATCTTCGTTTCTTATACGTTCCTGCTTTCGTTCTCCTTTCTCCCGTTCTTTCTGCCCTTTTCCTTTCTCTGCGTTCGTTCGCTTTCGTTTCCTTCTTTTTTCCTTTCTCTCTTCCCTCCGCACACACACGCGATCTTCGCACGTGATTTAATGCCTCCCGAGCTGCGCTCCTTATTTATGCACCGAGCATGTATACACGCTTAGCCTTAGCGACCGAAGCGACGGTTAAGGCTCCGGTACCTATATCCTATACTGGCCGACAAGCACCGGAACCCCAGAGTCCTGGCCCCGCGAACGGACCTCGCATATTATGGAGTCTGGGGCCCCGACGACGATATTAAAAGGACGAGCGCGGAGTCCCGTGCAGAAGTGGAGAGAAAGAAAGAAAGAAAGAGAGCGACGAAGGCGAGGAGCACACGCGAGACCCCAAATATAGACTTGTTCGAAATTAGTAACTCTTCTTTGTCCTGTCGCGATGCGCGCAGTAATGCACGTCGTACAAGCCGCGCGCGGCAATTCGAAATAATCCGACACGGTTTCCGTAATTAATTCCGTCTACGTTCTACTAAAAGATTGCGTTTTAGTTTTGTTCTGAAAAACTTATACAATCTTTAAAATTAAGAATATGATTCTCTCTCTTTTGTTCTCTGTATGTGTTCTACATATATATACTATGTGCACAAAAACATATATACATATAATATATGTATGCACGCATGTATATTATATATATATTATATATCGTTCAAATATTATAAAATAAATATTTAAGAGTTACACGTAATATTTTTAACGAACATTGCGCCAAGAATAAGTTTTTAGTTTTTATAGTTTTTAGTTTTATTATGTTATTGATAAAATTTTTATCTCTATTGTTATCTGTAAATTCTCTATTCTTCGCACAAATCATAAAGTAATAAAATATACTGAACAACCTGTATGGATATTAAAAAGGAAGTAGAGGTATTGTTAGTTTTGTACAAAGCACAATGTTTTAAAGATGCAAATATATATTATATTTATTTCTTAATTTTTATATAGATCCAAATTTTATAGTGTGCACACATGTTTTTAATTATACTTCGGATATGTTACATACATATCGCATATGTTCTGTTATACTGGGGGGTTGACATCCTTATTAGCCGATTGACATCCTTATTGGCCGATTGACTAGAGAATAAAATATTTGTTTCATGTTATTGTCAAGCAATCTTTTATATATTTTATTTTCATATAATATTCATATACTCACAGCACAAGCCTTATCTAGATATTTTCGAAAACGATAAAATAATATTTGTTTAATGTTACTATCAAACTCTTATATATTTTATTCTCATAAAGTATTTATATACTCACCTTACAAATTGATTTTAGTCCTCCCTTTAACTACAATAAAAAGAAAAGATAAAAAAATAAAATTTGACGGAATATACTTTAATATTAAGTTTAAATAAAATGTGTAAATATTATACTATTTTTAGAATTGTTAATGGATCTATAGCTTCCGCATCTGAAGCAGCTTCCGGATCGGCAAAAGGATTTGCTCTTACAGGAGAATGCACAATTGCCAAGACAAAGATGATGGCA
>QVOB01003303.1:0-15596 GCA_014839585.1 Pseudomyrmex concolor | reverse complement strand
GAGAGAGAGAGAGAGAGAGAAAGAGAGCGAAAGAGAACCGGAGGAGAAATCATTATATTACATACAATTCCTCTCGAGCACGGCACGCCTAATCGTGGTAGACCAAGCGGAGGACTAGACGAGAGGTCGACGAGGGAAAGTAAGAACAAAAAGAGGGGAAAATTGAAGGAAAACTCTCCCGAAGAGAGAAGGGTCCAATCGGTGTGTAAGACGAGAGGGCCATACCTCGAGCGAGTAAGTCGGTGCGGCGGAAGTGGCGAAGAGAGCCGTGAAATCTAGAGGGACGCCTTTTCGATCGGTCGCTGAGTGGTCCTCGAAAGGAAGTGTATCCGAGAGCGTGCTCGCGCTGGCTTTCTTCTTCTCCTCTTTTTTCTTTTTTTTTTTTTTTTTCGGCGAAAAAACAACGTTCCGGAAGCATCGATGATTCGATTCTCCGCGGACCGCTTGCGTCTCGTCAGCAGAAATTAATTTTTTTTTTTTTTTTTTCAACGGTTAAAACCCCTCGTTTTCTGCGGAAACCCTCGGCGCGCCCGGAGGTTCGATTTCAACTTTAAAACAATTTGTGCCATTTTTGTACATTTGTTCCTGTTCCGTTTTTGTCTCGCAATACAAGTCTCAGAATCGTCGCTAATAATAATAAATCTCGGGATCGGCTTCACACATGTCTGCAGATTATCCTTGTTGTAGCTTCTTTATCATAGGTCCAAGAAGGATATGCGGCGCGCAAGCGATGCATTGACCTCCTTCCTTCTTGACGGCGAACGCGATATCCTTGCGGTGAAACAATATTCCAATTCAAAGGCTTGCCGGATCGTGTTGCCGCTACGTCGGTGTACGTCTCGCGCCCCGGCACAAGAAACGGAAACACGAAACACACAAGCGGAATGCAGGCGTAAGCTGCGGCACGAAACTAACACCTTAAGCCCCGACGTTTCCCAGTCCAAGAGCCCTGCGAGGCCCGTCTTTACCACCAGATACCGGCGGAAAAGGGATCGTAATTAAGGCGAGCGGCGGCAACGGCGGCGGTTTGAACGTGCTGGCTACCCGCGCTTCGCTAGCGCGCACGCCACGATGAAAATCTCTCGCGTTCCTTCTTGTCCCGGTCTAACTAACTCGATTAAGCAGTTACTTCCACCGGCGAGGGATAAATCTTGAAAATTCATCGCTCGCCCGAGTCCAGTCACGTCGCCGTCCAGTCCGGTATCGCCGATTTATGCATTCGCGCGCGCAAGGTTTGTATTTAATTTTCAACCGAGGAAAAAACTTCCGCGTATAACTTCGCTTTATTTGAGCACGTCGATAATAACGCGTTTAAATTCGTCGGAACTTTCTCCCCCAAGTACGCGTCATTATGTGCCGTATTCGTCGAATGTTATTCCGCACGTGTAATTATGTGAACCGTTTTTTTTTTCGCTCGTTAAACGTCGGATAGAGTAAATACGTGAGAAAATTACATCAAAACTTGAACTCGATTTAACGACATGCTCGAGACAATTTTACACTTAATTGTCGTCGCTTTGTTCCGCTGTGATCGAATCAGCGATCTATTAGCTCAAAGTGAAGTTTTCATAATTGGGTCAATGAAACGCGAATTCATTCGTTTTCATCGCTGAGCTCCGTCGCGCTTCAATTACGCAAAAGCCGATTACGGATCTTCTATATCTGCTGTTTGCTCTTCTCGCGCGATGCATTATTGATGCGTCTCTTGTGTTACACGCGCAATTCAAATGCCGATTCAAATTAAAAAAAAAAAAAAAAAAAAAGAGCGACACATGTACGCGAAAGTGGTGTGCAAAATTTAATATTGTAAAAGGAGATTCCCTTCTCCGCAGATGTGTCCGAAATTTAGAGACGCGATATTATCGACAAATCTCTGAATATCTGAAACCAACCGTAATGGATAGCAACCATAATAGATATATTTGCTCCGAAGAGCTTTATGTCAGCTCGATTCACTCTCTCTCAGTTTTCGTCACGATATATACAATATTCGTGACAGAAATGGAATAAAGTGCTGAACGTTGTCGCACAAGAAGAGAGAAAGAGAGAGAATAAAATTTGATATACACATATACGCGATATAAAAATACTTAAAAACGCATTAAGCCCGCGCGACATAACGCTGACAGTCTTATCCCGAGCATCATGCTCAAACTAATCGCGTCGTCAGCTCTACCTTGTTACATAGGATTAATGAATCTCCGCGAGAAAAACATAAATAGTAATCTTAATGAAGAAGAGATGAGGCGGTGAGAGACAGGAACACTATTATAGAGATTATTTCGTCCTTAATGTGAAAAGTTTTAAACTCGCAACGCGGCACAAAAAACAGAAAGAGAAGCGAAAAATATTTTAAATCAGAAACAATGCGCGCGCCGCGAGCGAGTTATATATTTTTTTATTTTTTACATTACGACGTCTTTAATACGCGCGGGAGAAAAATTTATCGCCGCCTTATAAATTGATTTTTGATTTTCAAAAAATATATTGCACACACATCCAACGATATATATTGGCCTCGTTATTTTCTCTCGTTATAGCTCAATACTATTTGAGAGAGCCATATTTATTTGTATTGTTTTTTTTGTTTTTTTTTGAAAAGCAGAATATTTCGAATTTTGCCTCGAGATATAAACTACCCGTCATTTACCGATTAGTTTCTATTGATCAAATTCAAGCTAGTCTGCAAGTTACGAAATATTAACCAGAACATTTCGAATTTTTACCGAACAAAAACTAATTTGTTTCTAATATTTAATGTATTTAATCTAATTTCTGTCTAATTTGTAGCCAACTTTGTCCGAACAGACTTTTCCACTTATTTGGACAAATGTATTATACAATAAATAAAAATATATTTAGACAAATATATTATACAATAAATCTAGAAAATTGATCTCCAATTTTTCCCGAATATATTTTTCTACTCGAAACATTTATCGAAAAATCGGCGATATCACGGCGAATCGCGCTTGTAAATTTCCGACGATATCCACATCCCCGCGTAAAGACGGCCGAAAATCGCTTGCACTGCCAAGCCTGGGATCAGATTCTTCGTGGAAATATCGCTCGCGAAACGCGACGATTACATCGAGGACCATTATCCCGGTACGGTCCAACGATCCCTTCTCTCGAAAAAGCGAGAAACACGGATATAAGAGAGCGTCGAACAATAGACGATTAAATATTGAGCAAACGGGGGGTGTTCGACGAGCGTCCGGCCTGTTATTTATTCAGGCGCCACGGCGTATAATTCGTATCTCGCGCACTCTCTCTCTCTTTCTCTCTCTCTCTCTCTCTCTCTCTCTCTTTCTCTCTCTCTCTCTCTCTCTCTCTCGCCAGCAACGAGAGAAGGCGGAGAGTAGACGGTTCTGTATAATATACAAATGGCTTAATTACACGACTCTGTAGAGCGTCGGGATCCTGCGGGCATATCGGAAACAGTTATAATTTGTCGATCGGACGAGACCGATCCCGCGACCGGACAGATCGGTAATATGCCCGCCGGACGGAGACCCGTGGCTGCGAATTCGTATAAATAGATAGCGTTACCGCGCGCAGAGCGGACATACAGATCCTTTTCCCTGGATATGTTTACCTGCAAATCCATCGATGCCACACCGAGATGGTACATACGTACATGTATGTATGTATACATATATATATAATATATATGTATATATCATATGTATCGCGTATCATGCCGCGTGCAAACGGCACTACTGCATCGAGTGCAGCGCAAAGTCGGTGATGAGAAATTAATAAATCAAATCCGACCAGAATACACGCGCGCGCTGCGCTCGCTCGTATCCTGGTTGAGGTTGGCGAACCTCCTCGGCGAGCGTAAAAGCGCCATCCAATCACGCTCGGTTTAATAACGTCTGGCTTTATAGTATATCGACTCTTCCTCGTGATTGCACGGTGTTACTCCGGCTTTCTTACGGGCGCTTTTTATCGCGGTGAAATCGGAAGAAACAGAGAAAGAGAGCGAGAGAGTCGCACGTATAAGAGTCGCAATTCGCGAAACGTTCGCGCGAAACGATTCGTATTCGCGGCCCCGAGGAGTGATTTCTCGATGTCCCCGATCGATCGTGAGACGATGTATTTTTACGTAAACACCGACGTGTTACGGGAAGATCGAAAGAGGCGGAATGAGCCCCGGCGGAGGCGGAAAGGTGTCGGTATATGCGAGAACTAGAACGAAAAAGTGCCCTTCTCTCCTTCGCCTTTCTGCCAAAGGCTCCAACCTACACCTGACCCGTGACACGCGAACCTCTCGAATCCTGGCTCGATCGATATGTACTGCGCCAAACCACCCCGAAGTGAACTCGGTCGACCGATCCGCCGGATATCTCGTCACGACCGTGGAAAAAATTTATACGACGAGAGAAAGAGAGGGAAAGAGAATGTTGCGCGTTTTGCACTCACGCGCCGGTCTGTCGAGTAAAGCAGAATTACGGGTAACGAGTCTATGGACTTTGTACGGCCAATTTCCGGAAATTTTTCCCCTTTGAACGTAAGCATGGAATACGTGTGGTATCGATTTTTCGACGCTCTAAAGTGGACGAACGAGCGCACGTGTAACGCTTCGCGCGCGCTGCCGCCGTTCGACGAATCGCGCACGTATGCACTCGGTCAGGCGAATAATCATAGATTATATTCTCGTTGACCCGTTTCAACGTTGCACATACACGCGATGAAAAAGAACATTTTGCCGACGTTTCTTTCAACGTCGTCCAAGATGGTCGCTTTTGTTTGCCGGGCAGTTTGAAGAGTCTCGATATACAGGCACGAGCGATTTCAGGCACTCTTCTTGCAAATGAATTGCAGAACGATTCGCTCAATAATGACCAGTAATTTATTATTCATTTCACTAGCCACTCGATTTACGTTGACGTACGTCAAAACTATTTTTAACGCAAAATAAATTTACGCAACAAATTTTTTCAATAAATTTGTTATTTACACAAACAGTTTGAAAAATTGAATTTTTTCAAACGACGTACGTTTCCGAATAATATGGATGCATTATTATTAGTTTTTCGATATGCCATCGTCGTTCGTAGAAAAAAAAAAAATCGTTAACGCGAAATAATTCGCCACGAATGGCAAATGAATTATTCGCGTAAATTAATGGAAAACCCGTCGCTAATCACACTTGACGTGCAAGCGCGCGCGCGTTTGCCGGTCGCCGAATCTTAATTCATTTTCGCGAACAGAGAGAGCGCGGAAACGTATATGGGAACGGAAATAAATGTCTGGCTAGAGAATAAACGGTCGGCTGAAGCGACAGTTAACCATCGTTGCGAACACACGGGGGGATTCGCCGAGAGGCAACTGGCCAGTCGCATTCGCGGAATATTTACTCGGGCTTCCGGCTGTAATTAAACAGTCGCCATAGAGAGGGAGAGAGAGAGAGAGAGACTGTACCAGAGCGCATACTTGGTACAGTCTCCGACTGCAGTTTCCGAAACGTTTCGCGTAACGGAATACAGTATAGCAAAGTCTCGTCGGGGAAGATATCGTTGCTGCAAATGTCTAAATGGCAACGTCCGCTTTTTCGCGAAACACACGTGAAACGACGAGACGACGACCGTGAATAATGCACACGGCTATTGACACACACCAAGTGTGTCCCGGAGGCGCCTCGAGACGCCAAACTCCTCGTCGAATGAATAAGAAATGGTCGCGCGACGAAATGCGCGCTCCTCCTCGCCGAGCGGGATATAGCGCCAATTACATGGCGCAAGTCCAGAATGATCAAAGGGAAGAATCCATCCCGATGCGCGTTTCCCCGCGTCACGCGCAATTTATTTTCATCTCTCGCTCGAGAGAGATACCTGGCAAATATTTACGAGAGGGAAAACTCCGTGCGCGCGCGTCATTTTGATATATAAATTTGTAAAACATCGTTGCCAGCGGGCAAAACTTCATCGCCGAAATGTCAAAATTGCGCGCGCGGTTTCACGGCGAGATGAGTATATCGGTTTGCACTCTCGTTCGGAGATAAACAGTTTATCGTGTGTACACACACACACACACACACATTTATACCAATTTTCTTCCCTTTCTTTCTTCTTTCTCGTTCATTCGCAATGCAAACAACGTTCGTGTCCATTAAGCGGGATGTTACCCGAAAAGCTCGTTAACGAAGCGAAAAATTTCATGATATTATGTCGATTCGAGAAACGAGCGAACACAATGCCGCGACGACGGTGGAAACGATCCGTACGGAGCGCGGGTTTTGCGCGATTTTCCGCGATATTTCCCCTCCCTCCCCCTCCTCCAGGCCGGGAAGCTCGGGAAATCCAGAAGCTTTTGTCGCGTCACGTACACGCGAATCGCCTTCTCGTTGAAAACAGCTCGTCTTTGACGACAAACATCGCATCGAAAGCTTTCACTCGCGGTCGATGTTTGTGCACATCCGCATACAACTCTATATATATATATATGTATATGTAACACTGTATATATAACACTGGAATAAAATATGGTTTACACACAGATATATATATATATACACACATGTATATCTCTTTCTCTCGATGTGTGGCGCGCACGCCTCGTTATTTGCGCGCGTCTCCGCGTTATGACGCGGCGTATATCCCGCGCGATGTACATACATCGTTTCGCATGACAGAACTACGATGCAGAAAGTCGCGGTGATTTATAACTCGCGCGTCTACCTGTAGAGTGAAGAGAATCTAACGAAGCTTATTGTTAGAAGAATGACACTTGCAAGCCGCAAACGTTGTAATTGAATAACACTCTTGAGCCATGTGAAAAACATGTGTAACATATTTGTACATTTATATTTATTCTCTGAAAAAAATGAAAAAACAAAGAGAGAGAGAGAGCGTAGACATACAAAGTAATATGAAGTTACGCGTGCGTAGTTACGGGCGTGCGTTGTTCAATAATTCGGATCGATCGGTCGCGCGCGGAGAGATGATTGAAGTTCATTGAAATTTCAAGAATTATATATACACCTGGAGGGAGGCTTTTTCATCTTGTTTCGATCAATTTATTCATAAAAAGCGGCTTATTGAACGAATCTTATTAAGAGAGAAGTTACGGCGAAGGAGAGGAAAGTTCGCAACTTCTGCGAGAGGAGATTGATTAATTTCCCGATACCTCTTTTTTATCAATGACTTGAGATACATCGAGGCAATATTAATTTCTCGCAGTTAAACTTCAGCCGTTAGACAACACCATAATATCGTTAGCGAGATGATTAAGCGGCTCGCCGCTCACCCCGCTCGGGCATTCGTTCGTCGCGCGGAATAAATTTATATATCTCGATATCTCGATTTATTTGAATCTCTCGAGAAGAAAAAGAAAAACGCGCGAGAACGATCTTTTCGATTGATCTCTTTGATTGATAAAAAAATAACACGGTCATGTCTTTGCGAACCAAAAATCACGCCACAATCACATCGTTTTTCCACGTGTTGGAAATGTCGTGTGTTGCGGAATTAACGAGAAACTTGAACTGGAACTGCGCGAAAAGATGGCGGCGAGCCAAGCCGTCGTTAAGGAAAAATCAGCTTCAAATCGGCTGAGAAGATGAAAACTCGCGGCGCAACGTGCCGGTCGCAACGCGCACGAATCTAACGTTTGACCCTTACGTACAGCCCCGGCTTTTAACAGTGTGGTTTTATCCTATGATCCGGTTGACCAGAGAGAGAAGAGAGAAAGAGGAAGAGAAGCTCGAGAGGCGTTGCTGCTGCACTTCGCGAACTTCTCGCCACGGTTCGCTCGTCCAGAATTTACCGCTGACGCCGATGTCCGTGCCGTCCGCGAGAAATACCGTTTACGCCCCCTTTTTCGTTCGATCGTCCTCGACGAATGGCCGCACGTCCGCCGTAGGGACAAACGATTTCCACCGCGCGAAAAAGAGCGGAACAAGAGAATGGAGAAGAGCGGCGGCGGCAACGGGGAAGAGGGGAAGAAAGAGAAAAGATGCTCGCAAAAGCGGGACAACTATAGAAGCGGGATGGCAGAAAGAGCTCGAGGGAGAAAGAGAGAAAAGAAAGTGGGACGCGCGCGAAATAAAGAGAGGGGGTGGGTGGTTTTCGCACGAACGAACGGCGCGCTTCGGAGAACAGGAACGAATAAGAGCGAAAGAGAGAAGGATTTCCCGCTGCGGAGGAGTGGCTGCTCTGTGCGGAGAGGAAAACGTATGACTTCTGCGTGTGACACGCGGATTTCTGCGCGCCAATAACAATATTTATGAAACGCGCCGATGTGCGCGGTACTTGTCATCTTGTTGATAAAGTATCTATTGGTCTTCTCTCTCCTTCCTTGAAAGACTGTCATGTTGCACGGGACGATCCGATTCATTTCGGAGCGCGCGGGTGAATAGGGAAAGAGGTCCCTCTCGTGTGCAGCTGATATAATGAGAAATTACTAAGTTTGATATCAATCTCTCGTCGATATAAAGTACAGCTTCCTCTCATCTCGATAAAATTATTAAAATTATTAAATAATATTCCACGTTTCTCTCTCTCTCTCTCTCTCTCTCTATGTGTGTGTGTGTGTGTGTGTGTGTTGACACATAACTATGTTGGATTCATTAAGAAAATAGATCTTTTGCGATTTATATGAAGAGAACCGTAGAAGCGAAGATAATTTCGCCGGGACGAATTACATAAGCTGTTCTGTTAATAAATTATTTTTTTTTTTTTAGACGGAAGAAAGAAAATACATAGGTATGATATTTTTACTTGTAATATATATTAAAAGCCACCGTCACTTTCAGTTGACACAAATAAGCGTCACTTGCTCGCACATCAATGATACGAGCAAATACGTAAATGTAAAGCGATAGAGTGGCTTAAATGACAAATAATGGGGCTTATTTCGTAGGTATTGTTTGTGAAGCAAACACCGCGCGTGGCACATTATCACAATCAAACGTTAATTAACGGATGTTGTTCAACGTAACGCAAACTATTGTATATTCTATTTCGTAGAAGCGGAATTAGATACGTTTAACTAAATAGTATCTCGTATTTGTGCGCGAATATTAGCTAGATTATAGCGAGTGAACTTTGCGAGTGAGCAAACATCTGAAAGAGATGAGGCACGTGTGCTCGAGTGTGATGAAGAATTTCAACCGATCGAACTGTCCGTCGCAAAAATCGCGGATCGATAGCAGGTAATCGTGTGTCTCGGAGATATGTCGACGCAAGTTGCAGTTTTCCTCGCCATTCGATTAATTCAACGTTTCTATCGCACATCTCGATTAACTCGGTAGCTCGCCTTGAGGCGACACGCGGGAATGCTCACTTTCCGCGAAGGACGTTCAATGCCGCATAACTCAGCTCTCTCTCTCTCTCTCTCTCTCTCTCTCATTTTCCACGTTTGTAAACTAGTTCTTCGTGTATTATCTATTCTGAATGAAAACAGGTCCGGCCAGTTCCCGGGATTTCTCTCTGCGGTTTGTTAACCTCACTCGAGTGAATTATAGCATCGAACGCGCGGCATCCTCTCGCGAATCTTTTTTTTCCGAGAAATATCTGTTTAATTCTACAGAGATTCGCGTATCGAATAAACTGCCGCTCGTTAACACGGGTAAATACGAGAATTGGGTGAATAGACGACGGATTCCTCGTCTTTAAAATTACATACGAGCGCGGATACCGCGTTGCGGGTTATTCGCTTTAATCGCGCGCGCTGGGGGTGACAACAAAGTGTCGCGCGAGACGTGTGAGTCTTTTTCCATGCATGCGGAAATAATTATCACCTCGCTAGATCGTGATTATCGATTGTTCGGCGCATACGCTGCTGAAGAGAAACCATCCGTTCCCGCTCGCTCGCGGCGTTTCAGAAACCAAGTTACAGCGATCGCGCTCGTATTGCATTGAAGGTCGAAGACACTATCGATGAAACGACATTAAAGGGAAGGTCAAGTGCACGCGCGCGCGCGCGCGCACACACACACACACACACACACACACAAGGTAAAAGGGACGTAGAGCATAAAAACCGCGAAGCTGAAGAGAGAGAGAGAGAGAGAGAGAGAGAGAGAGAGAGGAAAAAACAGTTCTGTCGGACTGGCCCTAAAGAGCGGCCCGGCATTTACAAACTCGCGCTCTACTAATTGGCGGAAATTAATCAAACGTGTCGACCTTAACTATTAGCGGACAAAGAATAAAGTCGAAGACTCTTTATACTACGTAAGAAAGACTGCGAGAGTTAAAAATATTTAATAAGCTCTGACCAAGCATCTGTTTTTTCTTCTGATTAACGTGTTTTTCTCTTTGTAATTAACAAAGTGTATAGCGTAACGTTGAAAACAAAATACGTATGTGCGGAAAGCGAATATATTTTTTTCCAAAATATTTGTGCGCGACTCGAAATAAGCTATATAAAAAAAAAACAAAAAGAACTAAACGCATAAAAGTTCGCCGAAACAATCTGCGTATCAGCGGACGAAAAAATAGAAATGTCACTATTTGTGTATCACGACATTCGAAAATAGTGAAAAAAAAAAAAAAAAATAGAATAGCCACATGAAACGTAGCGAAGAGTAAAACTGCATTTTCGAAACGCATCCTTAGAGCACTTGTGCACGAATCCCTCCCGTTCGGCAAGCGATTTTTGACCGCACTTCTGCTCCCCGCGTGGGCGCGATTTTATTGTATCGAATGATCAAAGCGAAATACTCGTATAAAATGCTCTTTGTTAAACCGAAACGTTTAAATAAAACTGTGTGCAATTGTCGCCTGTGCAATTTCGGAATGCGTTAACACAAATGCGATGTACGGTTACAATCTGGTTTGCAAAAATTCGGAATCGGGTAAAAATTTGAGTTTCAAGTAGCCGAGTTATTCGTCAATCGCGCAACCGCCGCTGCCGCTGCCGCCGCTGCTGCTTGTACACGCGCATACACGTCATGTATATCCAAGTGAGCAATTTCGAGTGTTGCACGGACATTTCGAGCGTTAATTAAAATGACATTCCACGTTACTCTTGGTTATCAGTTGTATTTTGCGAATTTTGTACTTTGATGCGTATTTTCCGAAAAACAATCATCTTAAAAATTCTGGTAAAAACTCTTCAATTGAATCCAAACAAATTGGACGTTTTGTACGCACGCACACATCTTATCGCGCGCTTATATCTTCTTTGTCGCGCTTTCCATTTGCAAAGTGGAAGGGTAATTTCTTCAAGATAACCCGTAAACCGTCAATTTCGAAATTGGTTTCACGTACATAACACGACGTCTCCAATATATAACCCACATTGTCTACCAACAATAGCTAATAGATGACGCTGCGGGAACCCAAAATCCGCAATATCGGTATCTATACCGGTATCTTACGATCTGGTAGTTAACCTTCGAGAAACGGGCGGAGATATGCCCCCAGTTAAAGCCGCCAGAATCTTCCGGTTCCGGGTCAATACGTGATCTGGCCGATCTGGCATCAACGTGGATTTCTCAGCAGACTTTTATTGATGGTAGTAACGCATCGAGGAAGAAAAACGAGGGGCGAATCGGAGATATATATGTTTCTCGTGTAACGTATCATTCACTTAGAATCTTCTAGAGCGTATCGCGGAACTAACGTACTTGACGTTCGTTAAGCCGGGATCTGTCGATACGACCGATTTTCTTGGATTCTCCGGCGGAGGGATCCAACGGCGAGGAGAGAGAGCGCGACGAGAAGCCTCTTCGGTCGGATGTTGAATTTCCAGCTCGAGAGTAGACGCGACGAGTTCTCGGGGGGTGGCGAGAATTCGATTTAGATCGCGCGGCGACGCGCATATGCGGTCGTACGTCATTTTGACGAAACGCGTGCAAAATTCATGAAGTTTCTCGCTCTCCCGAGATACGACGACGCAAAAATCGCTCCCGAATTCTGCGCTTCCGACTTACCTCGCGTTAGAAAACAAATCGACTAAGTTTCCCGTAATTTCAGCCAGATGAGACGTTCAACCGGAGTTTAACCCTTTCGTCTCGCTCTGCGACAGAAACGCATCGAGAATTAAATCTTAAACGCGCGCGACGGAATAAACGAAGTACGACGGAGAGAGAGAGAGAGAGAGAGAGAGATAGAGAGAATAAACGTTTAATCTGCTAAATGAGTACGGTTAAGTCGGCGAGACGTTTCAATGTGTCATCGGCAATAAACTGACGTTGATCGCGCGCCGCATCCGATAGATTGATTTATTCC
The DNA here is from genome assembly GCA_014839585.1 of Pseudomyrmex concolor. Taxonomy (NCBI): domain Eukaryota; kingdom Metazoa; phylum Arthropoda; class Insecta; order Hymenoptera; family Formicidae; genus Pseudomyrmex; species Pseudomyrmex concolor. The sequence goes on along the minus strand of QVOB01003303.1, from coordinate 3,414 downwards.
TGTTTGCCCGGACAGTGTTACAGTAGCGACGTTCGCGATTCTCTGAAGGCAAATGGATGGCGTCGGCTAGCCGTCAATCTAGTAAAATGATTAATTTAATTTATCGTGGAAATTTCAACGGCTGGTCACCTCCTACATCTCTTCTTCCTTTTCCCCGTGGTAGTGATGTTACTCTTCGTGATTCGCGGGTACGGCGAACGGACACGGATACAATATATATTCATAATTAATTAATTTAATGAACAGAAATGTAAAACACTTGTAATATTCAAACCGTACTTATTAATATTTAAAATATTCTCGCAATATCGGCGTTGACGCGCAAGTGAAAAGCGCATATATGTATATGTATGTAATGTAACGCGAGAGCGGAAGATTCTCTCTGAGCGACGGATTTCAATTTTCGTGCGCCGCAACTTGAAATTTATTCAAGTTCGCACTTCTACAAATGTTCTTGTTCGCGATAACGATAACGACGAATATGAGAAACGCGGGAATAAGATGTGATATTCGGTGCGTAGACGCGGAGACGAAAGTTTCGTCGCCTGTGCATTATGCGCGTGACGTGCGTCGTGGCGCGCGCGCGCAAATACGACGCGTCACGTTCTATCCGTGCACACGTTACGCGGCAGTCAGAAATTTAATTAGACGTGTACTTGAAACCCGGCGCGCGCGCGTTGCAAAAGAGCGCGCGATAGATTTTACTCAGCCGACAGGAAACTTCATATTATTATACGCCCACAGGATATCGTGCGCTCCGCTGCTTATAACGTTCTTTAATTAGCGTGGTGAGAGTATACTTCGACTTTCGCCAGCTTCGCTCCGTTTCGCGAATAAGGGCTGCGGGCGAAGTCTCGATCTGCGGGGAAAACTACGCCGTTTCCCGCTGCAACGACGACGATGAAGCGATGCAATGCGGCTACGACGGTGCATAGGTAGGCGAGGGAGAGAGAGAGAGAGAGAGAGAGAGGGAGGAAGAAGAAAAAACGGAACTCCCTTTCGCTAACTCGCCGTGAAATTCAATGCCGTTTATTCCTGAAACCTTTGTAATGCTACGAGAGCAGCAATGACGGAAAAGAAGTCCAACTTCGCTGTGAAATTCGAAGCGAAAGTTCGAGAGAGCGAATGTAAAGAACTCTGCGTGACTTGTATCCAGAAGCAAGTAAATAAATAAATTCACCGAGAAATGCACGCTACGTCCGAATTTATTTTTTTGCCAGGAGATATATTGGAGAGTCGCGTACTTCCTCTCGCTGCGAAATGTGATTAAAAAAAAAAATCGCGTATTAAAAAAGAATATTTTTTTTTTTTTAAGTAGCAGAGAAAGAGACAGGAGGGAAAAAATTCAGTTCGAAGAGAGTTTTTCTCGTGAACGAATCGATCTGGCCGATCGATCGATTTCATCAACAATCCGCTTTTTCGGAAGAGACACACAGTTGGATGGCAGCAGACCGTCATCGTCATCGCGCGGTATATAAACGCCAACATACGACATGTCCGCGCGCGTTTATACGCGCCTGGCTTAAACGATGTAACGTCGAGCGTAATCGCCGATTAAAGGTCAGCTAAACGGACCCGTATACAGTCCATAAGATAAACGGAATGAACCTCGCTAAGCTTGTACGTACAAGTGTGTGTCGCGATACGGTTGATCACCAAATTACGGGGCACCTGCGATGGGACGCGCGCGCACGATTGCCGCTAACATGACAATGGTACAAGAGAACCGCTCGTCATCGATCGTAATCCGAGTCGTCTTCGTGGTGGTCTCCCGCGATCGGATTTCTCGGACGGGGAAAGAGAAACGCGTGTGATTTATGAGAAACATCGTGAAGACTTTACGATATACACACCGTGCAATTATCCGATCAAAGAGAATATTCCGCCGCACGCTATCCCCTAATTGGATAGTAGTACGTACGTATGTACGTACGTACATACGTTTCGCATGCTTCTCACGGTCGTTAAGTGATGCGCGCCTCAAATGCCGATCGATCGATCGATCGATCGATCCTGAATGAACGCACGCGCGCGGACATTTGCCGAGGTTTATTTAAAACTACATCTTGCAGAATGTGTGGGCGATGCAGATCCTCTGTGGCCTCTTCGGGACTAATGATTCTTTACTCGCGTGCTTGAAACGCTTCGAACTATTGACCTTTACACATTATCGAGAGAAGTTCAAAAGGGAAATGTGAAATCAGTTTATGTCGCGTTGATTTCTTTTTTATTCCACGTGCGTAAGTAATTAATCATACGTGTTTGTGCAAAAGAAAACAAAAGAATAAACAACTAAAATAAAACAAAGGAATAAACAACTAAAAATTAATTATTTTTTCCTGAAACACGTATACAGGCAGATTGTTTTGAAAAATCTAACGTTTGCCGAGCGCGCAAATTGATTAAATTTTTCATTCATGAAGTAATTAATCAATTAAATAATTATTGATTACATCGCAATGTTTTAAACGCGCAAGAGAATCTGGTAAATATTATATACCGAGTTCACGCGACCGATCGGCAATAATCCACATGTTAATTAATCCGAGATAATTTCTCTAGTTTGCATCGAGATATGCGCACGTGTGCGGAGTGTGCGCGAAATTAATAATTCAAGAGGCGTGGGACAAATTAAGCTTTGTCAACTGATACACATTCGAAAAAAAACGATTCTTATCTCTTTTTAAAGAAAGATAAAAGATTCTCGCTTCCTATTAATTTATTTATCCGTTCGCGCGTTCCAGTATATTTTGCGTGAAATAAGGCGTGGCCTGAAAACCGTTATCTCTCGAACGAGGGAAAGCTCAAGCTATTTCGACAGAGAGACAGGAATCGGGATGTCGGAACGGACGTTGTCGGTCAGTCGGGTTTGGAAAGCGAGCGGGGGGATGGGTCCATCGATCGCTCGGGGGCTCGCGGCGCGCGATTTATCGTCATCTTCGTGCCGATAAAGCGACAGAGTTCGTTACGCCACGAAATTTCATCCCCGCGGGAATAAATTTCGACCTTTCGTCGGCGGCCGATCTTATCGGTTCTGCCGGCCAGCGTGTCGCTAAATCATGAACCTCCGAACGTACCGGCATACGAAGCTACCGCGGAGAGACTCCCGACAGTAGCGACAGCAGATAGAAAGCGGACGGGTAAAAAAAAAAAAAATAAATAAAAAAAAAGAACAACGAAAAAAAGTGAAGGATCCGCCGTACTGTCCGACGTAGTTAAATATGTATGATAGAGAACGGTCGACGGGACAATTTTCACTTCCCCCTGTCTCTCCAAAACTCTTTCTCGGCCGATGCCGCGCGCCAAACGCGCTCGCCGCATAAAGGCGAGTGTCCGCCACAATTTCGGCATGTGAAATGTATTCTCCACATTTCGAGCAAACGTAGTTGCAATTTAATAACGTTCGATCTGCCG
>QVOB01003302.1:0-18616 GCA_014839585.1 Pseudomyrmex concolor | reverse complement strand
TCTCTCTCTCTCTCTCTCTCTCTTCACTTTTTAAAGATATTTTACAAATCTGTTGTCTTACCATTTTAATGACATACTTTTAACTGATGATATCGAGGTTTCGTGAAAAATTTTACACACAAGTAAGATTTATTAAATTATTTAGTAAATCAATTTAATTTAATTTATCTTACTTAGGTTTCCGATATCATAAAAAGATAAAAAAAATTGTAGATACAAAATTTTCAGAATTTATTAAGAAATAGGATTGAAACTCTAATAAATAATATTCACGCTTCGTCTTTTGCTACGCGAATTCTAATGTTCAATCGTAGGAGAGGCGATTTCCGTTGTGCAGGAATGTCGTCGGCGATCGGTCGCGGTGTGGAAAGTGCGCTGATTGTGAATCGACCTGATTGCCCGAGTGCCGGCGGCGTTCAAACATCGTCCACAAAGGCGGTAATACCAGAACCGTGGCTGCGGCTCCCTTCCTAAAACGATTATCCACTCGGCGAGCCCTCGGCCGGGGGGAGGGTTAGCCGCCTCGTAACGATGTATTGTGAGGTCCTCTCGTTGCGAGAGAAGCCCACCGGGACTTCCTACCTACCGACGCCGGAAAATCCTCCGAGAGTATCCTCTTGAGAGTCGCGTTCCTTTGCTTCTGTCGCGCGCATCGTTCCCCCCTAAACTCCGCGCGCTTCTCACCCTTCATGAGAGCTCAATCGACGGACGCGCGTACGTCTGCGTCCGCGGAATCTACCGCTTATCGCGGGATCAGAGCTCGAGTGTGTCGAGATCTCAGAAGCGCATTCTGCGGAGTGCTTCCTAGAAATTGGGAGCTTTGTCCCGCTTCTCGTAAATACCAAGAAGTATACTTGTGCAGCGAGAGGACAGTTGCTTCTTTTTTTTTTTTTTTACGAGAAGTTTTATGGAGAAAAGTTCGGCTTAAGGAAATTTCTGCTCCCCCTTCCCTCGTGCGACAAGTTGCTGCAAATTGCAAAGCATGCCCTTGAGGATGATGAAAGTTTAGTTTCAAAGCAAGCCTTTGTTTCTCTCGTTGGTGGGCGTTTCGCGAATATAAGGCCATTGTGCACCGACTGAAAAGGGGACTTTCATTTTTACGACGATGCGAATACTATTGTGTGTATTGCGACCTGTAACATTGAAGCAACGTTATTACGCAATTAAGAAGATTAAGGCAGAGCCCTGCTTTATATAATGTATTTATAAAAAAGATTATGGATTCATTTTGTAATAAATAATTAAAATAACAGAATGTCAACAAAGAGAAAACACATATGGTATGCCTATACGTGGAAATTTAAATTGTATTATAAATATATTTATTATAGGAATTTTTTTCCCTCTTCTATGAAAGTTTAATGAGATAAGTACATATATACAAACGCACGCAACATGAAATATATATAAATTTATGTCGACGTTCCGTGCCGGCATGTAAAATACGGAAGTAAAATTCTCTCGAAGGAGTTAGAGCGACTTACTTTCATTGGTCGCCACTTTGCATATTCGAGTATTCTATTACGTCGACGTTCATGCATTATAACTACCGTGAGCGCGTTGGTATCGTACTACTTCTTTATTCGCTCTCTTATGTCTCTCGGGAAAATTCTCCACGAGCATTCACCGCGAACGGTGAAAGTTTGAATGACGTTTATTTCTACTTTGCAAAATATATATTTTTTTTTTATCTCGATATGAGCACTGGTTAAAACATGGCAGGCGAAAAAACAGATGATCGAAGTGTACGGTCTATAGCATTGCTGTGGTCAATAATTGTACCGTTCTGCGCGAAAACGGATATTTTTTGTGAAAATAAAAGTAAACGATATAAAGAGACGAAAAAGAATGAACTAAATGAAAACAATTGCACGACTGCGTTATTTAATAGTTTTCAGACATTTTTCTTTACACATATACAAGAATCTACTTAATATTGACATAATTATATATCAAATTCCGTTAAAATTATACGTATAATGTTTTGCCGAAAATTGATCTGCTCTCTCTATTTTTTTTTTTTTTTCGATACTCTTCAATTTCCCGAAAATTACCGGCTGCCATGCCTGATCGTGCGTTTTGACATGGCAAGACGTGTACGTATGTATCATGCGTTGTTCCATCTAGACAGCTGCGGCGCGTTTTGCGTCCGACAAACTTTCGGCATGAATAACCGATGGCTAATGGGTATCCCGGTTTGCTTCGCGGTCGGTCCGTGGGCCCTTAACGCTTGTTGAATTAATAACAATTGCACGCCGCTAGTTTCCAAAACGGACGACATCGCCACTAGTCAGAGATATATACTGAGTTTCTTATTCTTTGTCACAACCGCATGACCACTTGCAATAGAAATATAGGAAAGAGAAAGAGAGAGAGAGAGAGAGAGAGAGAGAGAGGAACAGTTACGGGTTTTCTCGAGTTTGTGAAGACAACAGCTGCACGGTTGCTAAAATATTAAAATGTTCTATACGAGAGGTAAGTCTTACAAACAACCCTTTAGTTTGGATGCAATCGATGAGAGATACTATGTTTTACCTACAGTTCCTCAACCCCGCGTGCGTTCGATATTTATTGACAATGTTTTCTCTGGAATCATATGGACAAGAGAGCGGCGAAGAAAACGGTCATTTTTGAAATGATGTAAATACGTTGCGAACGATGAAACAGAGAATCTACATGTGTTACATTGGTAAAGTTATATCCAAGTATAGCTCGCGATATACACACGTCTTTGTACGTCGAAGAGGGAATACGTTCGGAATAAAAGTTTTATACGCGTTTTAAATAAATTGGTATCTCTTTGTGACGCAAAGCGCTATAACGCTTTTGCCGCATTCTCAGGGGAGATAGATACATTTTCCCCGTAAATGCAACCGCGAGCGCGGATTCAATTCGCGCTTTAGCCGCTTTGCTGAAATGGCACTTCGGCACCTTCAATTTGGCCGACGCGCGTGACTTCGCGAGCGTTTCACGCCTTGCCGGAGCGCGAAGTTCATTTGCGAGCAAATGCCGCGGATTACGCCACCCACCCGCCGTCGGTTTAATGATTAAATCGCCGGACGCGTCGTCGCGTTGTCCGCGCATTCTGTCAATCGCATTGATCATCGCGCGACATATTTGGCGAAACGCGTTAAGCGTGTTTATCGTCCGGCGTTTAACGGCCGCAGCGCGGAAGCCAATTACGCGCGGTGTCTGTTTGCAATCGGGCAATATTCATTGTCACCGGTTTGCAAGCCGCGCATAATCATACGTGACGCGACATTGTTTTTAATTACGCCCGCCGATTATCTCGTTATGCGAATTGTGATTTCCACTAAACGTCGCCCGACACGCCGGCGCGCGTTGCGCAGTCCGACAGAAAGACAAGGATGGATATAATAATGCGCAAATCATTCGTATCGTTGCGCACTTGAACCGCTTAGAGAACGATCAATTAATTAACGTCCGCTGATCGATGATCCACTGATGATACATCAAAGAGACGAACTTACTTTTATCTTACGTAATAAAAATTTATTAAATTGTGTTTTATGAAAATATTTTATCGACAACTATTATATTTCTGTCTCTGTGTTAAAATGTAAATTAATACCAAACTTGTAATATATATCCTCTTTCGTTTGCCTGATATTAAATTCAATGAGAGATGGACTGCGCGCGCTTTTTAATGTTTAAATAATACTATACCAATAAACCGAGTAAAGAGACAGTCGGTGAGCGTTGATAATTCCACCGACAATTTATCTATACACATACGGAACAAGAATACGACAATTTATATTCGCACACACATATCTTCAAGTCTATACAACACGAACGTAACGTCTGCGATGACCTATTTCTCGACAAACTAATGACAAACTAATGAAAAACTCACCTACTTTCATTTGTCTTCATTTGTTTCTACACGAGCGAAGATTTTAATGCAGAGAGAGATTCTCTTGTATGTATGTCGCCGTTATCAAGCACAAAATGACAATCGCAATTACAGTCGTCGTTAAAAAAAAAAACGAAGTCTGTGCAGTAAGATGTCAACGCCGCTGCGATCTTTGTTAATGAAACGTAGACTTTCTTTCGGCTTTTTTCACTCGTGTTTTGCTCGCGGGCGTAATAAAACAACGAACCGTGCATTGTTCTTCCGTTCTACATTTTGCTTCTTTCTTCTTCTTCTCTTCTGTTCCCGTCGTACAGGTTTTCTCGTCGCCGGACTCGCGCGCGTGGGTTCCTTTTTCCCGAGGGCGACATAAAGCTCGGGACAAATTGCTACGTGTGTTTACGTTTAATCGCTTAAGCGCGCCACGCTCGGGCTCGAAGGGATCGAGTCTCTCGTAAAGGCGAGAGATAACCATCTGCGAGGGACTATCGGCATAAGTCAAGCTTCGACGTCGCGCTCAACCGATACACATGTGAACATAATGCATAATGGCGGGCGCACACATCGACGCGCCAGATCCGGATTAAAGCCATTCAATGCTGCAACCGCCACCTTAATGCTCGCCGCGAATAACGCCTTAAATGTTATCGCGATGCACGCCGAACTCCAATCGGGACACTAATGTGTATACTTTGTGTACACGCTCCTTTCTGTGGGGGAGTATCATTAATTACGGGCGCGCAGGCAAGTGCGCCAGGATCTTCTTGTCTACGTGGACCACCGGTGAGATATTTAGGGTAAACAGAGCGAGTCGGAACTCCACGGACGCTCGAATGCACTTGAATGTTTGCCGAGACGCGTCGCTTGGATACCTAAGAATGCGATAGGTTGCTGGAGAAATATTTGTACATTTGATGTAACAGTCTCTATTTCGCTCCGAGACGATGAATACGTAAAAGCTTGATTTACGACAAGAAATATCGCTTTGTTGTCTAAATATAGGATACGTAGATATCCGTTATCGAAATATCATCTAAGAAAATTCTATGCAAATTGCACATTTCTACCCGTAAGATTTCCTTTGTGAATGAAGATTCTCTGAGGCGCGACGCGGAATCTTCGATCTATTTATGTCAAGTAGCAACAAGGTATCGCTTTTCCGGATGTGTAACCAAGCGATTCGCAAGCTCGTTTACCGTTACAACCACCCTCAATGCGAAGTCGTGAGGTTAGAGGCCTCGTCACGCCGACGTCACGACGACGCGTCTCCGAACTCGTTCTCGCGGTTGGATCCGATTTCACGTTCGAGCGGATCGGCCGTGATCGACCGCAGGAAATCCCATATGTTTCCCGCAAGGATCCTCTTGTACAGCGACTCTTCCGCGACCGCGCGGATATTCACACGATCCTTACCAAGAACGTCTCAGCGCGGTAGACGAGATGCAATAACAATGAGCCGGAGGCTAACGGCACCGGCGTTTACGACGCGCTATGAATGAAGAGGGTAGATGAATATTGAATCGTCAAGGAACGGACGCGTATCGACGTCCCAGGCACAATGCGCTTCTCAACGAGCCGGCAAGTACCTTGGCTTTATTCCGAGAAGGAGATGTCGCAGACACAAATGGGATCTTCGTTAAAAAAAAAAAAAAGACAAATGACCCTTTATCACTTCTTCCTGCTTTCACTCTCGACTTCGGTTGTCGTCGATTATCATTGATGCTTCGATTCGATAGGAAAGATTAAAACATAGAAAAAAATGTCTTTTTTAATGTTAATTCTTTTATAAAAAAGTATACGCGTATATTTTTTGCAAAATATTATCTTAAACCGACATAGTTATTTGTGAATTCTTATCAATAAAAACAATCAAGACTTCTTTTTGTAAAAACAGATATGACATATAAGAATAGATGCGAGATCTCCATTCGAAGTGATCTGTGTCCATCATCGCTCAGTTCGGTGGAAGAACAGGAAGAAAGCGCAGCCTCCGGCGTCACGAGAGAATCCACCACCATCACCGTCGCCGCCGCCGCCGCCGCCGCCGCAGATACCGCCACCACTGGCAGCAGCAGCAGCACCCCCGACGACAAGGGGATGAAGAAGAGCGTCGGTATCGAAGTGAGACGTATATATATGTATATATAGAGGTGCGCGCACGTCGGCAAGTTCAGTCGTCCACCGCGTGCCGACCCGCGAGCATCGTGCAGCCACCCACCCTTAGCGGCCTCTTCGTTTTACCCCGTTTCGTTTTTGTTCTCGCGTGCGAAGGGCTCGACGCCGGTCACGTGTCCCCCTCTTTCGCACGCTCGAACGCGAGTGCAACCATGCAAGTGCGAGCACCCTCGTTTCAATTCGTCATGTAGTTTGCGACATGAGCCGCGTCTAATTATCGCTGACGCAGTTTTTTTTTTTTTTTTTTTTTTTTTTTTTAGGGGAAACAAATCTTCTTTTGCAAAAATTGAAAACCTTAGACGCGAAGTGAACGCGACAATCTTTTGTTGAATTCTACGACATGGATTTCGGATATAACGAGCAATTGATTGGAGTTGCTTTCATCGTTCGATCAAAGATGAGTTCAATCAGTTTCAATGTACGATTCACTGGAAATAACAAACGACCCTACGTTGCAGATATTTATTAAAATTGTAAAGAATTAGGAAATAATCACAACAATAATCAGCGGTTATGAAGGCAAAATTTTTTTTCTCGAAGGTGATGACAAACACGTAAAAAATGTGTTAACGTAGAGCATGAAATTTGTGTCCAAGTTTTCTGAGTGGAATCGAGTTAAACGCTAGTTTCAGTGAAATGTGAGGTAACGATGGAGCTGAGGATCAGTATCTTTCTTTTAACGCTTCTCCGTCTCGCCAGTACGCTCGAAAGTGAGTAAATATAAATTAAACAGGACTCTTTGTTACCTTTCTTCTCTCTCTCTCTCTCTCTCTTAACACAATCTGTTAATAGATTTAATTTATAATAATTTATAATATATGCAAAACTTGTTCTTACAAAATTCAATAATTTGTTATTTAAAATAAAAGCCGGTTTTGCGGCGCGTACTATTCGTATTTATTAACACGCATCTCGGCAAGTGTATCGAGATGCGTGTTAATAAATTGGTTTGTCAAAAAAAAATCGATTTAAATATCAACAAGAGCTATTATTGCAACGCGGAAGTTCGTCGGCACTTTCCGGCGCGAGCGAAAATTCATTTCGCTTGTTTCCGGCCCGCGGCGTGCACACAGTCGTCGTCCGAATCGCGACGTAAATTTACGCTTCGCGTTCCTCGCGAGAGCCCCTCGTTGCGAATCGTGACATGTTTTCTCATGAGCGTGACAGCGAAGGTAATCATCGTCCCCGCCGGTGCTTACTTTACTGCGGCGAGTCAAACAAGAGAGGCGCACTCAAGCTCGGGGTGTAATAAAGTTTCCCGCGAGAGAGACTTAGGAGCGCGCGCGAGACGGGCGAACACGAAGCGTAAAGTCCGAGAAGATCCGAGAGCCCGTATAGCCGGCGCTGATACACGGCGGTAAAATCCGCTACGCATCGTTAAGCCTGCTTTACCGTTCTATCGCATCCGACACGACGTCTAAATATACCGCAACGATGCGAGAACGCGCGCGAGCGGGTCTTCCGACAAGCGATACTTTCGGGAAAAAGACGGTCGTCGAACGAAACAGGATAACATCGTTCGACGTTATTGGATCCTGTAATGCGCCATTAGTAATCCGATAACGCGTCTGTACCGAGCCGTTTCTCTTTATCGTGGTGACGCGGCTTAATCCATTCGATGGCTAAGCCAAGAGCGAGTTGATGCACGGGCCAGAACGATTTAATTCAATCGATGCGATATGAAAAATTTAGGGACGTAGGTATGTATAATACTGGCGACGGATTATGCTGACGGTTCTATCGGATTAGCGAAACGAACTGCGCCCGGAATTATCGGTTTTTTTTTCTACTCGCAAAAGAAGTGAGCGTGCTCTGCGTGTGCTCGCCAGGTACGAAAGAGGAGGACGATGCCGAGGAGGATGACGAGGAGAGCTATCCCGTCGAGGACTACGATTACGGCGACTACGAGACCGGGACCATAGCCAGCGATACCGATCTAATCGCTGGCGGTTCTTTGCCGATTTTTTTGGTAGAACCAGTCGACACATTTGTCGTCAAGGGAAAACCGGCGACGCTGCATTGTCGCGCCGCTCACGCTCTTCAGGTACGCGTTGTACATGTAATCATTCCTACAATATGTATCTTTACTTTATGTAACACATACATTTCTCTTTATAAAGACATTTTCTCTTTATATGACGTGTATTTTCTAATTACTCATATTACAAGTTATACCTACACATTACATGAATACACGAAGGTAGTATTTTCTGCCGCAACCCCACTAGTTAGGGGTTTTCCACAAAACTCCTTTATCTACTCATTCTTAACTCAAGTTTCGTGCGCAGCTCTTGTCTTCTCTCTCTTTTTCTCTTTCTTCAGTCTTAGTTGCAATTTAACGAAAACAAGCTGTTTCTTTCACGGCATGCGAAACTGCATGCCGACCGCGGCTCTTTTCCGCAGGTGTATTTTCTCTGCAATGGTGACCGAGCCGGGCGTTCGCAGCAGCAGGATTTCGTCGACCCTCGTACCGGAACGAGGGTCGTCGAGGTCGAGTTGAACGTGACGAGAAACGAGGTCGATGAGTACTTCGGGAAGGAGAGATTCAAGTGCGAGTGCGTGGCATGGTCGGGACCGGGTCAAATTCGAGGGCAGCCCGCTACGGTTGAGGTCGCCTGTAAGTAGAGAGCCCTCCATTTCTCTTTCTCTCTCTTTTTTTTCTCTTTATTTATCCCTATCTTTATCTCTCCCTGCTACTCCGTATCCCTTTACTATATCTTCTGTCTTCCCTCGATTCTCTTTGAATGTTCAGTTACCGACGCGACGAAAGGATTTTCTTTAACCCGTTGTACGATAATGACCAAGCCGTTCGTCTCCGCGGTACGTGAGATGCTCTAACTCAGGAGATTACGTCACTTTCGTTCGCGCTAACACGAGGGGGAAGAACGAAACCTTTGAACGAACACGTAACGGCCATTTCGAAAGACTGTTCTCGTTATTCGCGCGCTAATTCAGAATGCATATCATTACCTCTAATTGCTGATAATTGCATTATTTTATTATATTTTGAAATATTCTCTTTTTATATATGCGTGATTTTGCGCGTGAAAGAAAATCTCAAAAACATTTCACACAAATCGCATTTTACGAGATGAGCAGTCTCGTTCATTTCATTACATCGTTATTTAGTAACTTCATTAACGTGATTACCGTAACTCGTTAAAAGCTTTTGAAGACACTCGACATAAAGTTCACCCCCGTTCGTACATCTCTCGGTAAACGTGAGCTGAAAAAGGGAACAAATTAAAGAGACAGAGCGGGCACGCGATTCGGTTTTCATCAGGTTACCTGTGATGCGCAAATCGAGTACAAAATCTAATCGATATTCTATCGCAAACGACGTATAAGCCTCAAAATGGCGTTTTATTTTTTTTTTTTTTCAAAGAGGAAACGAGGGACGGTCTCTGTTATTCATTGCAGAACACCGGTTAGTTATCAATACTAAAATAAAGTCGCGTGCATACGCGTTACGATAAGCCATATCGAAAAGTATATTTTGGTGTATTTCGTGTACGAGATTCCAATAACGATGCGATTGCATCGAGGACTGCGCGCGCTCGCTCGCGCGTTCCTCGTAAAAGGTGCAGCGCAAGAGCAATTTTCATTTAGACATTTCGAGTCGCGCCACGTCGCGCAAACACGCGCGGCAAACAGGATGCAAAATTAAATCGGTATTTGCGTGCAAACAGAAAGCAGACGTGCTTTCGAAATTGAATGCGCGACGTCGATGTGTACGATCTGTCGTAGAGGTGCTGCGCGCGTTTCTCCGCGGCATAACGATCTTACATGTTTCTATTTTCGATTAAAATGAAGTGTCGGCAATTAATTTTTCTTGATAACAGCGCGCATTAAATCACTCGCCGTTTAACGTTTGCATATTTCATGCTCTTCTAAAATATGCGCAGCGGAGATGTGAACGACGATGGAAAAAATGAAATGCACGAAAATTAAAAAAGATTGTATCCGATTAAAAGAAGAACATCGATGTTTAAAATGAGATTTTATCAACAAATAAATTTCTGCAGATGTGTTTTTATTAACGATATGTTTTTTTATACACGTAAAAACACATAAATGGAGATAGTAAAAAGTATTACTTATAGATTAAAAACTATAGAAAAAATAGAAAAAAAACTAGTCAAAATTGCATTCTGCATGTGACAACATAGCCAACAGAATAACACGAAAATCGTGAAAGCAACGTAGCTGCCTTCCCCGAACGAGTCTGACTCGATTCTACATCCGTAGATGACCCATAACGCGGACTTTGTGATGCCGGACGTATCATCCATCAGTCCGCGGCGTACATACCGTGGCATAGAATCCACGCCAGTTTCTAAAGCACGTAACAGCCGCGTCGGGGATACTATGGCACGCGGCCCTGGCCGGTGCTTATGCTCTTCACGAGCGATATGAAAGCCTGGCTTTTTGAGCGCGGACGTGGCGCGGCAAATAATGCCGCGACGGATAGCCACGTTTGAACGAATGACGGCGTTATACATTCCGCGGTACTCGCTCCGCAAATCTCTTTCCGCCTTTCCGATGGCGTGAAAGCTCTTTCATGTTTGTAACACGGCGGGCGTCCTAATATCGCTGAGTGCCACTCTTCCTTTCTCTGTTTTTTTTCTCCCATGTTTCGCGCCGTTCTTTTATCGAACGAATATTAAAAACCGCCTGTGGATGCCGCGGCCGATGTAGATCTCAAGAAGAACTTCCTGTCGCCGCCGTACTCGCTGTCAGTGGAAGCCGGTCGCAACGCGGAACTGCGATGCTCGCCACCGCCGGGCGTACCACAGCCCAAGGTTTATTGGTTGAGGAACGGCTCGCCTCTCGAGAAAGCTGCATCGGTCGCTGGCGCCGCTTCCGCCTCTTCCGACGCGAATCCGAACGATGTGTCCACCGCGGACGGCTTCGTACAGTCTACCGACGGGCATCTGCTTCTCGGAGAGGCCGAATTGAGACATCAAGGAAACTACTCTTGCGTCGCCGAGAACCTCGCCGCTAGAAGAGTTAGCGAACCGGCGGTGCTCACGGTTTACGGTGAGACATATTCTTTTTTTGTAAAATAGTTGCACAGCGGATGCGGTGAACGGCTCGATAATTGAGGAAGCGAAACAGATAAGGACGCTAAAAAAAAGCTTGAGAGACATCGTCGTGGCAACTTGTGTACACGAGTACAGTTAGATTTCTTTGTTTTATCCTCTGTTTATAATTATTTACATACATTTTTGTATTATTTTACATGCCACGAGTGTTTTTATTAATACATCGTTGTATTTTTGAAACAATAATTATATAATCAACGCCTTTATTCACCTCACATAGTTTCGCGTCACGAAATAAATTCGAAGTCGATGTGCTTGCAGATTTCACGGTGATTAAATTTCGGAGTATCTTATTTTTAATTGGTGTTGCGTCGTGGTGAGGCAACTCACTCACGTCTTGGCTCCGTTCGAGCCGCGGAGCGTAACAAGGTGTTATTTGTTCCCGTTTTAATTTCGTCGGTGTATCATATTTTTTTTCTCTCTCTCTTTCCGATTCATTCTCAGTGAACGGCGGGTGGTCGTCCTGGTCCGGATGGTCGGAGTGTAGCGCTCGTTGCGGTAGAGGCGTACAAAAGAGGACAAGAACATGTACAAATCCCGTTCCAATCAACGGCGGTCAAACGTGCCCAGGGCCAGCCACACAAAGGGTAGAATGCAATCCTTCCTGCCCGGGTAGGTTCACAAAGATTCACTCGCACGACACACTCGAAATAATAATATAGTTCAGCGTGTCGCAACAGAATACTTACGAATTAACAACCACGTCCCATATATTGAAGAATGGCGAATGTTTAAAGCGCTCTATGCGTGTCACTCGATCGAGATACGCGGCACACAGATGTTTATCTATTCTTTACTTTCTCACTGTCTCGTAAAATCAGATAATCGCGAATTTAATTCGAGATTTTCAACCTCAACCCGTTTGCACGCAGCGGTTGATGGCAGATGGTCAACCTGGTCCTCGTGGTCCGCATGCGGTCCTGATTGTTCGAGAATACGGAGGAGATCCTGCAACGATCCCCCGCCGAGCAACGGTGGTCGTCCCTGTCAAGGCAAGGACGTCATCGTCGAGTTCTGCTCCGCGGATCGATGTAATGGTGAGCTCCAGCCGAGTTTCTGTTTCTTTATTGTTCTTCGCGACTCACGCTCGATGTGCCTGACAATTTATATCCGAAGCGTGGTTCTTTCGGCTCCGATGTGCTCGGTCGTCGCTTCGTATTCGTGAAACTTGCTGACTTTGCAGTACGCGCCGATGATTCATCGACGAAACATCGACGGATGAAATTGAAATTTCAGAGATCTCCCCGAGCGATTAATTCATGCGTATAATATCTCTCGATACGTAATAAAATATTAACGTCAGATCACATGTATTATACTTTTATCGTTTAAAATAGATTGAAACACATTTCTCCCTCCTTGTCACATGCAGCGCTTGGACAAGACGGGCCGAGAGTATTCAAGGAAGGTAAAGAAGCAAGATCGAGTTTGTCACATGTTTTCAGTTTTATCGAATATTTATTTTCTTATTATAGCGACCAGAGCGGTCGATCACAGAAATATCCTCGCGTTGTGGATCACTTTAAGCTTGGCCGCGGTAATTCTGGCCGTGACGACGATTTTCTTCGTTCGCTTGATGCGTCGAAAAGAGAGAATAGAGGCGTTGTACGGCGTCGCGAGATTGGACTTTCATCGTTCGGGCGATCTCGCGAAATCGGTCGTTTCTAAGAACGATCGTCCCGTCCTGGCTAGCGACAGACGTCTCGAGCATGTGATCGACGAATCGAACATCACCAGATTACCCAGGTAGTATAACAACGCACCAATCCGAAATAACGAGAGAAAGAACGGCGGCACGAGTCAGCATCCGGTTACATTTACATAATGTCGCGATTCGCTGTCGCAATGTGCAGATCCTGTTCCGAGCATCATTATGACGTTCCGCAATTGTCATTACCGTCGACAACGAGACCATCGCCGAGCTCCTCCGTAACCAGGTCTTCTTGCAAGAACTCGCAACGAGGACGCGGCATGTCGGATAATGAGGAGGGACGGTCTTCTCGTAAGAAATTCCCATAAATTCAAGAACAAGAGAGCTCTTTGCGTAATCGGTTTTGGTAAATCGTCTTTTCTCTCGAACAATCCGAAGACAAATATCTTGGATTTCTTAATCGAAATTGAAGTGTAACACAGTTTCCTTTGCAAAAAAATATTTAATAAATTTTAGTCAAATTTGTTGTGCTTTTGTATTTACAAATAAAATTTTCTGTTTATCCGTGGTGAATTATACGTACAATCTCAGGTTCCACGTACCAAGCGAATCCAGAAAGCAACAACGAGGAAGACGACGATCACGACGACGACGAAAGACCGGACGAGAACGAACGATCCGCAACGAACGACGGTAGCGGCTTCATCGTAAGAGCCGCAATCGACGAGCAAGGAGCTCTCCTGATCGTACCGGAGGTGGGCGTCTCGATGTCCGTGCCGGAAGGTGCAATTTCGCGCGGTCGTCGGCACAGTCTGCATCTCGCCGTTCTCGGGGAAAATTCCTTCCGACCGAATCTTCCGCCTGGGCTCACCTTGTTGTCTGCCGTAGTGGCTTGCGGTCCCGCGGGCATCGATCTTGTGAAGCCGGTGATTCTTCAGTTCGAACACTGCGCCGAGCTGAGAACCGGAAACTGGGAACTGAGTCTGTGGTCTACGGAGATCGATCTGGAGACTCGCTCGAACAATTCCATGAGCTCGTCGGCAAGCTCGAACGGTTCACCATCCGCGACAGCTTGGCGCAAGGTGCTGATGCTCGGCGGCGATCCGACCAATATGCCCGGTCAACCATTTGCGCAACTTGATCATGCCGGCGTGTTTCTCGTCACAGAAACGCCCAGTGTTTACGCGGTGGCTGGAGAGAATTCGGTTGTCGCACCCGGCTTGGCTGTCAAGCGTATCTGTGTGGCGATTTTCGTGTCTCGAGAACGTGATCACATCAGGTGTCATGTGATGGAGGACACCAAAGCGTCGTTCAAGCTTATTAGCGAACAGGTGAGAAAAAGTTTGAAATATATATTTTACATTTAACTATCATGTATCTTTTAAATTTTTTTTCGTCTATTTCGCGAGTTGCATGTGATGTTTTATAGGAACGTCGTTTGGGTAGCATTCACATTGATCACGGAACTCTCGGATTTCGCGCGAGCGGCACGTCACTTCGCATCGATCTCGAAGATAGAGAAAGCGGTTTTGCCGAGCGACAGGAAGTACTTTATCGACGTATTTGGGCATCTTCGAGAATTAGCGTTAGGCGTTTATTTAGAATAGAGAAAATGATGGGCGATTTCAAACTCGGATTCGAATTTCGTGCTTATCAACGAGGTTTTGAAGACCAAGGCTTGCTTCTCAGAATCGATCTCGATCTTTCGAAAAGAAATCTGAGTGCAAAGAGGAATAACAATAAGATGGAATCTTCGGTCGTTTTACGAGGGAAAAATTCAGCGAGATCCACAGAATCCGTAATACCGAGACCCTTCAGGTACTTCTTATCTTTATTGTTTCTTAAAATATTTTGTGTGACATATCATATAACTTAATAATAATTTTTATGCATTAAAAACTATTAAATTTACATTTAATTTTAAAAAATATAGCAAGTACAAAAAAAAAGTAAAATCGATGAGACTTTATCACAATAAAAACGTTTATCACGATTATTTTAGATTTTCTAAGACGCTTAGAAAGCAATTGTGCCAATGTCTGGATCCGCCGAGTGCTCGCGGAAATGACTGGCGGATGTTAGCTCAGAGACTGCAAGTGGACCGGTGAGTTTTAAAGCTAATCCTCTGCAACGTCTTCCTTTTACGGATTTAAAAAATAAATTTACACCGGTGCGATATTTTCAAAGATATGTCGACTATTTCGCGACAAAGGCGAGTCCAACGGAACATATTTTGGACTTATGGGAAGCCAGACACCGTGAAGCCACGGCTCTAGCAGATTTACTGAACCATTTAAGACTGATGGGTCGCGTCGACGCGGCTAATGTACTCGAGAGTCGTCTGGGGCCATGGATCTGAAAAGATCACGAAAACTTACACTGCCGTAACAAACGAAACGCAACTTTGTAACGCAAGACATGCAAAAGTAGTTTTGTACATAGAGTAGTCATTATATTAACAAAATGGACGTAGAACTATGTTGTATAAACATTGGTCATATTTGTACATAAAAGTCGTTTACAACAAATACTCAAATTGTTTTCTCGTATTTTTATTATTATGTCTCCTCTTCTTCCTTACATAACTATTACGAATTAAAAATACGTGAATCACAATACTAAAAACATTTCACTTTTTCAAAAACATTACACATACATTACTAAAATAAATATAAAATATTACACGAATATTTCTTTTTTTTTAATATTATTAGTAGCAATGATATCAATTATAATTCTCTATATGCTCGTTGCCTTCGAGCAATCGCGTCCGATAATTGGTGCGAATTCCACCTAATGAGATGCACCTTAACGAGCAACAGAACGGAGCGCTGTTGGGAAGAAGGTACGAAATCACGGATGACATTCATGGCCGCATGCGTCCAATTTGCACCTGAATGCCGATCGTCATCAGGTAACCAAGAGATCGGACAAGGCGGAAGCCCGCCAGAGGATTCAGTTGCGACCGTATTTAGTCGAGTATTTAGGTGCCATTTGGTATCGTATCGTCGTGCAAGCATTCGGGGAAGGCTTCTAGGTATCGCGTCCTGGACCAAGGATGCGTAGGATGCTCGAAACAATGGGCATTATCTCGTCTCTCCGTATAGGGTAAGGGTCGAGAGGTTCGGTAAGGTATAGGTATGCAAGTACGGATGGCAGAGCTAGCAGCCCTCATATAGGTATGTGCGCGTATCCCTCTGCTTCCTCTATCGCCTCTGGTTTCCCCTTACTATTCCGAACAGTTCGCTTTCTCTCTCACTCCGCTGTACGCCCTTACGTCTCTCACAATCTCTTCTTCTCTCTGTCCACATCTATCTGTCTCTCTTCCCGCTTCCTCTGAATCCTCCTGAAAGGACGCGAGGCAGAGGGGGTTGTAGCATTTAATCACAGGAACCCGCTGGTGGTAATTCCGCCGGACAATGCCTGTTGACCCGAGTCGCTCCGGGGATGGCCACCCTTTAACGCTATGCGATTCGCTAACCACGATACCATCTCTCTTTTTCTCTCTCGTGAGTTCTCGCTTTTTTCATTACTCTCTTCCGATGTCTATCTTTCGCTTCTTTCTGTCGAAAATCACTCGTTGACGTCATGATAAATGTGGGATTAGTGGTTCCATACTTGGTGACACGAAAATGTCTCTCATTTATTTCACGGCGATCTAGATACGAAATTTTTTCGCAAATAGAAAAAAAGTTATCTTCTGCACAGTACATAATGTTAATTTTTATTAAATAAAAGGAATTAACTAATGTCACTTTACATCTTTCTTTATTGGATAAACGACTATAATCTTAGAAACAGCGTGATATCTCGTTCCCCGAGACTCGTGATCGTTGACGATCGTTGATAAGCGCGCATAAAGTCAGTGTTTGTAAAGAGCGCGGTTTGTGCCGTCAGACAGATCTTTAAATCTGCGTTTGCACGACGTTGCGGTTACGCACGAATTACCGACACGGTGCGTGCGTAATCCACGGGTGGGTCACATAAATCGCACACCCAGGATCGTATTAATTTCCCGACTAATCGCGATTGCGATCTACAGGCAATTACGAGGAGGATCGGCCAATCAGATTGTACGCGCGGCGCTTTGCCCGCTTCCGTTAACGCGCCGCGGAGTCACGCACACGCGGAGAACGCAGCTCTCCCCCTCCCCCCCCCGCCTTCCCGTATACACACCCGCTTACCGTGGGTGTACAAAACACCCACGCAGCGCACAAGGGTACCGCGTTCGAGGGTGGTTTATGAATCGGCCAGACATATCGCGATCGAATGACGTGGAATCGGCTTCGTATGGTGGCGGAGTCATTAATTCGTATACACCGCAGGCCTTACGGGGACGCCAAATACGGCATCACCCAGTCCAGGGGTCTTTTCAGTCGCGGATTGTACGATCAGTTTGGAATTGATTTTTACCCCACAGAAATGTCAACGCGCATCAATAACTCGCGTATCGGATCGTAAATCTTGATGTTAAATTCGAAGCGGGATGTATCTTTTCTCAAGCGAACGTAACAGGGTTTCGGGACGTGAGTGACGGTAGCGATTAATGAGGCGTCGGTGTATTTATTGCGGCGCGGCCTCATTAAAACCCACGTGAAATGCGCACGCGGACTGTCCGAGAGTGGGACTTACGCGTAATAAAACATGGCTGTAAAAAAGACGCGGCGCGTAAGTTTTCCTCGAGTCATGCCGCGCGCATCTCGCAGTCGGCATACGCGACAGTCAAGTGTGCGTGTAACGCGAAACTCGGCGGTATATCGTCTTTCAAATAATTACTTTTCGTCGAAAGGAAATGAAGGAGGATTCCGGAGGATAAGAGAAGAGTATATACGACCGTCTCTTGCGCGCGTACGGAGAGAAGGTTACCGCGTGCGCTAACGAAAGAAAGATCGTGAAAGATGATGCGCGAAGGCAGTATGAGATCTTATCGAAGACTCTCCCGGGACTCTTGTGTGCTCGAGGAATCCAATCGTAAATGACGAAAACTGAAATTACGGACAGCCACCGATGCAACAAAGAATCGCGCGTGTCGAATAAATTAGCCAACTTCGTCCTTAAATTCCTTTCGCGCGCTCGCGCGCGTTGTTCAAACAGAGCGAAAATATTTTATACGCTAAATTAAACGTTGTCTATATGTGTATGTGTGTGTGTGTGTTTGACATCACTAAATGTCATCTTTTACTGTGAACATATGTTACTTCCTTTTTTATTCTACAGAAACATATTTAAGGATCTGTTTTTATTTAAGGTTAAAATATAACAGGTATGTGTTTATATTGTTATGAAAATATATGATAAATATGTGATAAATATGTTCGTATAATTAAACGCATGACGCGGTGTTGAAAATTCAGATGCCAGAACGAACAGCAACGTATGTTGCGATAAAATAGCAATGTAATAACAGGAGGGAAATATTGCCATTCATCAAGTTAACTCGTTAGCACAGCGACTTCCTGGCATTAAAAATATTCAAAAAACTGCTCTTGCGCGCACGCGTGTACGAGCCGCGACGAGAAAGTTTTGCGACAAGCGAAAAAAATTCCGGGAGCGAAAACCGCCAAAACAGCAAGCGTAAAGAAGAAGAGCATTTTTTCACTGTCGTTTCGCCAGGATTTTTGCAGGGCTACCGTAACAAAAAACCCAGCCACATAGTTCCGAAACAATTTCGTCGTGGAATTCCACGACATCCGTGGCTAAAAGGCAGTAAATTTCGCGCGTATTCCCTATATGTGGACGACGGCATGTACAGTCCGTGCTGAAATTGTTATCAAGAATACCGTAATTTATAAAAAGTAATTTGCTCTTTAA
>QVOB01003301.1:0-35072 GCA_014839585.1 Pseudomyrmex concolor | reverse complement strand
GCGCTCTCGCTCGTACACGCTTTGCGTGTATTCCTCTCCGTGTGTGCACGCGTGTATATACGTGTATACCCCGCGCGCTCCCTCGTTCCGCGGATACTCGTGTGTCAGCTCGCGTCCGCCGCGTGCGTTTCCGCGTACGTTTCTCTTTCTCCCTCCCTTGCTCACCCTTACTGCATATCCTCCGTTCCTCTCTCGCGTTCCTCTTCCATCCTCTTTCCGCATGTAATAGATCCTCTCTTTCTCCGTCCCTGTCTCCTCTGTGCCGTGTCTCGTGTGTGTGTGTGTGTGTGCGCGCGCTCGTAACACACGGTCATCGACGAATTCGCGCGTGGTTCGCGCGCGAGGGATGGTGCGCGGCGCGGTGGCGGTTGGGCCGAGAGGGTGGATTGCACGGGCGGCGAGTAATGATATTTCGCGCCCATTATGAAATATTCGAAATGATTTGCCGGGATTGTGCATTTTGATTTGACGTTCATCCGCGTAACCTAGAGTTGCTCGTGCGCGCGCGACCGCGTGTATATACGTGCGCGTTCGTACACACAGGAGAGTTGACAAGGGGTGGCGATCTCGACGTATCCAATCGGTCGGTGCGATCGGTCGTTCGTGCGCGTCGACGCTTTCGTCGTGACGAGATTTCGACGGAAAGAACAATTCGCGTGACTTTTCAACGCGGTTTAGATACGCGCTTTGCACTTCGCGTTTTCATCTTCTTGTCACGCTGATTTTGAAATATTTCATGAGTTTTTTTCCTACAAAAAAACTATATTAAATAAAAATTATATTATTATATTATTATTTCTTCATACTTTTATTATATACTGAGAGATTACGTAATATCATAAATTCTAATTGCGCATTTTCGAATTATCGATTTTATACTTATTTACGAAATCTCGTTTAAGCAAAGAGCTATAGACGCTTCGAAGTACCATATTCCTAATTACATTAATTACATTAGTTATATTAGGGACAAACACAGAGTAAATGCGAGCATTGCGAACCACTCTCAACATTACACCGCGTATTAATGATATATTTAATAGCTAATGATAGCGCGATGTATATTTAATAACGTAATAAACACCGCGTACAATCGCGATATGATTATATTGTAACGTCCAAGTCGTAATCATAATTTAAACCATAATTCCGAAGCGAGGCTCGCCCGCTCTCGGAAGCGTTGAACCCGCTGATCGTCCTCGCTCTCGACTCTCCAATTGAGCCACTAAGGCAAAAATTGTCTTCCTTGCGAAGAAGCGCATTTCAATATTTTCTGTGTCATTCGAGTGTCGTTTGGGGAAACTATTAGCGATAGCATAACCCGAGTAGTTTAACACTTTACAATTACAATGAATACAAATTATTTTATTATTTTATTATTTTATTATTTTATTATTTTTTTATGTTTTTATATATATATTTTTTTTATTTGTGCATTTTTTTATTTGTGCATGCAATACTGCACATTTGTTCACTGTCACTGTTACAACAATGTGTCGACTGTCAGACTGCAATATTCAGAGATGCGCGTTTACGTCTTAGAAAATATTTAACACACTGACAGTAGAAAATACGTGAAGCAATGACGTACGACCGTGAAATCATACTTTCCAAATGAGCTTCTTATTACGAATTTCTCCGGCGTCTTTATTTGCCGCGGAGTACACGCCAATGGCTCAGCAAATTCATGCTATTTGTCGGAGAAATTCTCTCCGTTCCATTTTCTGCGGTTTAACATGTAAACCACTGCACTTTGTTTACTTTCCAAGAGAGAACACGTCAGTCTCGTCTTCCTGTCCCATCAGTATAAGAATAAGAAAGAATAAGAATAAAGAAAAGGACGTTATTCATTATTCACTTTTCAATATGATTAGTTAACGTTTATAATTGAGTAAACTGAGGAGTCTAGTTATACGATCAATCGAAATATAAAACTCGACAGCAGATTTGTCGGGAAATTCGAATTTGTGTGAAGTAAAAAAATTTGATACGCGCGGTGCATTATCGCGAAAAGAATAGGCTATAATTCACATCTCGTTCACAGCAGCGAATAAAGAGAAAGAAAGAGAATAAGAGATAAGAGAGCGTCTGGTAGACGGTATATAATTTTCGATACAGTTTGCCAGAATTTGAAACCGGTCGGAGAGGGAACGCAAAAGCGGGCGTTAGAGAGGGAGAGAGGGGGTGGTTAGTTTAAATTCTCTTCCGTCACCGCAAACATGCATATAACGCAGCCAGGCGGTGCGTGTAAACGTGTAAACGCCGGACGGTGCCAACCGCTAAATACAAAAATCCCCAACCACCTGTGAAGCCACTCGGCTCAGCCGATGTGTGCACCTAACGCGTGCACACGCGTCCGTATGCGTGTTGCTGTGTGTATACGTTACCAAGTTAATTACAGCATAATTGCGGTCGACATTTTGTTGTTCGTCGCAGTTGTCGACCGCCGGCCCGCCGTCGAAAGCGGATCGCTTTCAGCCCTTTTCGCGCTGCGAATTCTTGCGATATCGCGCGCGCTTTTCCTCACTGGCTTCGATTCTCGTCGCGGTTATTTCTGCGATTTGCTAAATTATATAATAATGAATATTATAAAACAATTATCGAACAATCGCGCTTTCTTAAATGTGTTTCTAACAATAAGAATCTATACTCACAGCAAAAGTGTTAAGTAATAAACCTCTCTCTAGTTTGTGCGATAAATTATTTTGTTATTTCTTGAAAATGGCAAAACTTGGAGAAATTATTTAGCTGTTTTATTTGTTTGCCTGTGAAGTTTCTTAATCAGCTATATTTTTATAAACTCGATGGTTTTCTTTCCATGAAGTTTCACATTGTGCGTCATCAAAGAGCTAACTCCGAGAGAAACATTTGTCAGTCCGAGAAAATAATAGTTGTTGTTCAGCGAAACTCGATGACCTCATATCGTACGGGGCGTAAGTTGCGGGGTGAGACAAAAACCTGCGAAACGCAATCGCAGAAAGGAGCAACGCGACGACGACGGCGACGAGCGAGGCGTGAGGGGAGGATTGGAAAAGACAGAGGGGCGGAAGCGCGGAGATGTGGACGGGGGGCACAAAAGCGCGAGATATTCAACCCTATCGGAGCGTATATAGCTTGGCGAGGCGGCCCTCCCAACCCCCATAAATTGATGGCAATGTACCTACGCGGCCTCGGCGCGTTATACGTCTGAATATTACGCACACTCGGGGCCCCCCTTCCTCCTCTTCCTCTCGGTCGGCACGGGGGACGGCAGTAAAGGGGACAGGGGATGCAAGGGGTAGCAGCAGGGGGCGAAGAGGAGGAAGAGGGTGGCAGAGAGGGCGGTCGCGTACCTACACGAGCCGCACCACCACGCCTCGGTTATGCCGTATAGAACACAATTAAGTAAATGAGCACGGGTTGCGCCCGCTATAGATACCCTCTATTATGTGTATTGATCTCTAGCGCGGACTCCAGTTACACGTAATACGTGTTTTGTCGTTTGTGCGTTCGTACGTGGCGGCCGAGCGTATGCATGCGAGTGCGTGCAAGTGCACGGAATAGATATGGCGACGAGGGTGAGGGCCAGAGAGAGGGTGAAGGGATGGATGAGTGAGATAGCATGTGGGCGAGAAAGAGAGACGTGCGAGAAGGATAGGTGCTTTCGGATGCGAGAGAGCTCTGCCCCGATGATATTCCCGAGTCGAATCCTTGCTAATGAAAAGTCTACGAAGTAGGACGAGCCTGGCGAGCCGCCGAACGAAGAAGCACTACGCCGCGGATGGCTCCATCGGTTTAATGATTATCATCATTTAGCCGGGAAAAGCCGGACGAGCCGGTAGAATTTTTTAAAGCCATCCCGCGAGTCGACGATTCGATGAACGGACTGACGTCATAAGGCCGTATGGACGTCTGGAGCAAATCCAGAACGAAGGACGGATTGCATTTTAAAAATGTTCGCCTCGAAAGAAACACAATAAAAACGGATAAACTCACACGCAAACATAAAAAAAGAAAATAATAGATTAGACTCGACGATAATTTTTTATGTTTTGTTAATAATTCGAGCTGTTTACCTTTGTACCCATATTCAATGTAACATAAAAATAAAAAAAGTTTTTACGAAGAAAAGCTAGAGGAAAATATAGTTTGATATTTCTAAGAATAATAGTACATTGCAGTTATTAGCAACGCTATCCACGTTCCATTATCCACGGTAATTAGCTAATTAGAAACATTCTCATAATCCGACAATGCGATTTTTATGCATCGCACATCGCTGCGGCACGAGTGACATTTCCTCTATTGTTCTTCAGGCAAACCTCTTTGTCATTCGATTGTCTTGGGGAGATTCACTCTCTCTTTCTCTCGTCTTCTCGCATATGTTAACTCCGATGCGCTCAAGTGCATCTAAAAGCAGATCTTCCGGCACATACAGAACAAAATACATCTCATGGATGTACAATAGAAATTATAACCGGTGCTGAAATGAAGTTATTATAAAAAAATGTAGGCGCGTTGCTCGAGCTCGTTACAATTAAAAAAAATTCTCGGACACTTCTCGCCTGAAAACTCGGTTCGCTCCTAGAATTCACGCGAATTGGCAGTAGTTTTGCGCGCCATACGTTCCCGAGTTTAACAACGGGCATTATTTCCCGCGCCCGTGCACGTTGCAATCTTCGCTCCAAGTTCCTCATGATATTTAATCAGGCAAACGCCGCAGAGAGCGCGCGCACGATCTCTCTGCCTTTCTCCGTCCCTTTTCCTGATGTTCCTTTTTTTCCCTCCTCTTTCGCGGAAAGAGCTTTTTCCTGGAGCGGTCGCTCCGCAAAAATTTTCCCCCGAGCGCGAATAATAAATTCCGTTTTACGAGGCGCTCTTAATTCAAGTGGAAATCGTTGTAGTTACGTGTTATCGCCGTCTTTGTCCTCCTCCTCTTCCTCTTTCTCCTACCGCGCGACCGCGACTCCGTTCCCTCGTTCTTTTCTCAACTATAGCAAGTAGGTTGCTACGACTTATGTGTATTTACTGCGGCCCGCCAGCAGGAAACGGAAAGATAGTTATCTGACGGCGTAGAGGGACGGAGAGATATAGAGAAAAAGAGAGAAGGCAAGACACAGAGAGTGGCGTAGAGAGAGGTGGCTAGGTAGACGCCATAGTTATTTATTTTCCCGCGGCTGATTATAATATTACGCAAGCCGGCGGTATACGCTCGCGTAATGCGGATGCAAATGCGACAGAGACGAGTTATGCCGAGTCGACTCGGCGAAATCTTCGGCCCGAAGCCGTATTTTATTCATACGCCGCGCGCGCAGGTGCGCGCTTGCCTGCGCGTTCACGGTTTGTATTCGTATACCTGCGTGTGTATAAGCACCGGCGCGTATTATTGAAAGCACCTTGCGTGTCATCATTTACATTCGTGAAAACAACACCGGTTGTGATGACGCGAGTACAATTAATATCCGGTCTCGTCATTATACGATGCGCTGTATGAATTTCGTTTCCTTGCGCGTACTTTACGAAAATATTCAAACTAACAAAGCGCGTTGGTTGGTGATCGTGTGAGTGTGTAGTGTGTGTGTGTGTATATGTATGTGAGCGGTACATGCACTATGTCGATTTCGAATTCATCAAGGAAACCATTAAAATATTCCAGTCTCGAGACGCGCATACAAAACGATCTTTAATCTGGCGAATAAACGCATTATTCTTACTTGCATTACTTACGAGCGACAACGGTGCAATCGTCGTGCACTGCTTATTCCTAACGTACATATGCGCCGAGCGCGGATGCACACGTACACGCGCGCGCGCGGGCGTCCACGCACGGCCGTGCGCAAGATACGTTTATATAACGCGCACAGCAAAGACAAGTGAACACGGCGACACGGACGAGAAAGTCCCTTCGTGCGCCGTGTGTGTGTTTCGCATAACGACGTATTATTTATATAAGCGACGTTGTCTCGACAAATCGTTCTACTCTCGCAAATTACCCGGAATATAGACGGGCGTAAGTAATAGCTATCCGGCGCGGAGCGCATAGGAACGGAAACTCACGGCGAAATTTCGCCCGGTATTTTCAGCGAATTCATGCAGATTTCGATGCAGCTCTCTCGGTATCCGCTAGATTAAAGAGCCTCGAGAACAATAAACAGCGGAAATATTCGCGCGTAGTAATTAAAACAGATAAATAAACGTAAGAGAAATAAAACCGAGAAATAAGACGGCGAATTTTCGTTACTACTTCGAAGGAAGGGAAGGAGCAAAAATGAATGTCGCGCAAAGCGATATAAAATATGTTCGCCGTAACTACATTGTTGTTCGAAGAATTCCCATCGTTTTGCCCGGCGGCGTTCGATCGGCCGCCGCCGTACGCATCTGATATCTGCCGGTTCAGAAAAATATCTTGGGGGGTCGAGAATAAAATTTGTCTGAAACACACACGCGCGCGCGCGCGCGCGGCACGTTGTTATTCACGTTGTAATTCACACGTAGGGCGGGTGTAAAAATATTCTGATTACATTGCTAAACTCTTTAGAGCGAGCCCAGGTAAAAAAACTCAGCGGAGCGGAAGAGAGACGGATAGGTAGATAGATAGACAGATAGGGCAGGCGGTTTATTATGTTCCGGATGGGAACCCACGAGAACAATATACTCGGGGAATACACGCGTAAGTGGTGTAAAATGACGGACCGGAAAATTTGAAAATAACAGAAATGCAAATATAGAAAGACACCGAATCCAATTTGGCGACGATATGCAATTAAGATGCGGAAAACGAATGAACGCAAGTAACGATCGCGCGCAAAAAAAAAAAAAAAATAAACGGGAGAAGGGGAATGAATTTTGCTATAAAGAAGAAGAGAAAGCACGGGAAAGAGAGAGCGAGAGCGAGAGACAGAGAGCGAGAGAGAGAGAGAAAGTTTATTCAGCGGAATGAAGAGGGGAGGAGAAACGGGAAACAGCACGGACAGAGACGGCGACCGAGCGCGTTTTAAGCGTCGTCGATCAATTAAATCCTTAATAAAAGGACTTCGTAACCAGATTTCGCTTACGAGATAATAATGCGCATTACGGCAGCTCGGGATGCGTGAGACGACTCGCACGCACGTATGCACACCGACTCAGCGCTCTACATGTACACACAGGGTGTCCCAGCCGGAAGCGCGCGCGGCCTCTCGCCGGCGTAACGTTATTTTCTAATTTCCCATTCATGGGCGACCGTTTAGTTTCGATTTGCCGCTTCGTTACGACGCCCGGAGATTTACACGGTCAGATAGGATTGTTGCATGCCGCCACCTTTTCCCCGTTCCCCTCTCCTTCCTCCTCCGTGCCGCGTTTATATAACCATCTTTCGTCACCGCGCGCGCGATCTTCCCCCGGATATCTCGCTCCCGCGATAATCTTTTCTTTCTGCCTTTTTTTGCGTTTCTCTCTTTTTTTTCTGTTCGTCCGCCGGTCTTTCCTGGAAGATAATGCTCGGCCGCGCACTTTGCATTTCAAATGCGAGAGAGCCGGACGAACCGACCGACCGAGGATCGATCGCGAATCGCGAGCGTACCGGCTAACAACACTAAAAGGGAATAATTTCGACGGCGATGCTGGGGCCGATTACACTAGTCGGCAGTAGGCGCAGCGCGTTTACAGCACGCGGGATAGCGCACGATGCAGCAGCATTTGCGCTTCGTTCGCCACAACGTGCGTCGCTGAGTCCGAAGACGAGACAGTGGTTTACGATTTCTCATTTTTCAAAAGTATAATAAGAGACATTCTAATTTTTGTTTTCTCTCTAAAACTGAGAGAGCTCGTCATTTTTCTCACGTGGAAATATAAGGGATAAGTTATTATTATAATAAGATGATTATAATGAAAAACTCGCTTTCCTTGGGAAATTTAATTTTTAACGTCGGGCGGCCGACCTCTCGAGAATTTTCTAGATCCAGCCCTGATATAATTTAAAGTACGGAGTGCGCTCGCTAATTTAAAATAACGAGCCGCGGAAATCTGCGTTGCGTCGTCTGCGACTCGGCGACGTCGCCGTCCGCGTTTTTTCGCGAGGACGATCCTCCGTGTGTCTCTTGAAACAAACCGAGGACCATCGTTATGTCTGCGCTGCGAGTAGCGCATCGATTTTTATTGGCGTTCGATAAAGGTTAGAAGTAGAAAAATTTTATCGCGTCTTCGACGATCGCGCGGAGCGGACGGAGAAAAAGTAAGGTGAAAAAATGGGACAAAAGGTTTATACAAGTAGTAAAAGTTTATACAAGTAAAATCTATATATCTTTATGTTATAAAAAATAATATATATAATAAATATATTACATTAAAGATATCTTTTTAAAAAGAACATAAAAATTTTTACCAAAACTAAATCGGATATACGCGTGTCCTCTTAAAACAGAATATTTTCGAAACAAAACAATCTTTAATGTAATATATTTATATATTATTTTTTATAACATAAAGATATATAGATTTTATGGGAAATGTATTGCTTCTGTGTTATTACACTTCTTATGATTTATTTCTCTTTATCGGTATTTCTTTAATTTCCGGATTCTCATGTTGCTTTATTTGATATTCCAGATACACTTTAATTATAGATATGTAAAATGCTAATATATGCTCTTTGCATATTATATCATTCATCGGTGAAACTTGTAATTTTTTTAACGTATTAAATTTACGAAAGGAAAGTAAATACATGAGAAGCGTTTTTTTTTTTTTTTACAGTTAATTTCCAGTAAACTTCTCCTCGCAAAAGAGATTTAGTATCTCATTAATTTTCGAGATATTTAACATCGGAAGTGAAATTGAAAAACTGCACCGAGAAATTTTTGCCAAGAAAAGATCCTTCGCAAATAATACTATCGATTCTCGTCTTTTCTCCAGGTGCACCCTGTATACTTTATAGAGAGCGGGGGAGGGAGCGGGGAACAGAGACTGGATAAAGGGGTGGGGGAGGGAGGGAAAAGCAGAGAAAAATGGAGAAAAAGGTCGAGAGCGTGGTACGCCGTGCCCAACGAGTAATAAGTTAGTAATAATATTTTCACAATATCTCTCCTGGATTGGATGTTATTTCATTATATTTTATTGCCTCTTACTATTACTCTTGCCAGTGCAGAAACCTCCTCCCTCCAACGCCCACTCGCCGCCCTCCTGTGATCCCCTTTCATCCTCCCTTCTTCCCCTTCGTCGACCACCGCCGGCATCTCGCTCTGTTTTATTATCTCGAGCCTCTCTCTGCACATTGAGGGAATTCACTCACGGAACTCATTATTGAAGGGTTTATTCTGCTGTAACCGTTGCCCGCCGCTCGCCTTCTTCTCTTTCTTCTTTTCAACCCTTCCTTTCCTTCGTTTCCATCTTTTTCGGCAAGACATATCCAATCATTCGCATGCATAAGTAAATATCAATGGCCGCGTTCAACAGAAAGCAACCGTTGATGCTGCTTTGGCAACTATTTTATTTGACTGAGCTATTCTTGTACATCTCTCTTTTAGAATTCCACAAGAAAAGTCTCGAATAAGAAATTTGCAAAAACAGCGTAAACGTTCTGCTGAAGATAGCCATTGCGAGTCTTGTAATTTTTCTTGTAAAGTTTCAAAAAGTAAAACTTAGAAATATGCACATAAAACTTTCTCTCTCCCTCTCTGTTTCTTTCTCTTTTTTTTCTCCGATGTTAGACTTGTGTCGTGAAAATGTTAGGCTTTTGATAATACCACCATTGGTGGTTCGCGTGTGGAAGCAAAAGACACGAGTCGCCCTTTGCTTGAGCGGAAAAAGTCGGGTGGGAAAAGTCAGCCGACCGATAAATCATTCTTTTACTTTGCCGCCCGTGCTATCTTCGCCACCGCAGCTACATATTTCTGCGGATTAACGTGTCTAAAGGAACGCGAAGGGTGACTTACATTCACTCCGGGGATCGCTCTCTAACCTTTTAACTGCAAACACTGTGTCATTATGTACATTATTATTTTTTACTGATTAAAAGACACGTAATAAAGTTAAACAATACATAATTTGCAGTTTATATTTTCGATAGAACACTCTTTAGTCTGACATCTTACAATTAGAGGAGATAAATTTTTTCTGATATTTGCAATCATACGAAAAAAAGTTACTATATGTACGACGCAACTGTAAAATCAGATAATTTCTATTTTGAAATGTCTTTGGAAATGTGATTATTTTAATTTTCAATATTGTTCGTTAATTTATTTTGTCTTCGGACTTAATCCGCGGCGTCGTCTCTCGTCGCTCACTTTTCTCAATCGTATCCTTTTTTCACCTCTGTTTCGCGACAGGACGGAGGACCGGGGGAAAGCGGGGACGCGCAGATGGACTTCGACGAGAGCAATGCACCCCGCATGGAAAAAGCGCAGCCTCTACTGCGAACGATATCGACAGCGTACGAAGACATGTAACGTACAGGTGAGTTGTACCACTCGGGCATTACACGGCCGGGCGCACGTTGCAATTTCATGCGGAAAGTTTCGCCTTGATTCCACCTACGTAACGAGCGACCGCGGTGTATCCCCTCATCGCCGGCTTCGATTTTCTCCTCCGCTTAAGGAAGCTTCGTTTTGAAAGCGAGAAACGACTCGCGTTACACGGACGAACAATGCCGACAGAGGGAGAAAAAAAAAGAACGCGCTCAATATATTGTACAGGGTGTCTCGGGGATACATTCTTCCTTGTCAGGCGATTGTATTCTGGAGAATTTATTCGGTTTATCTTTCGCGAAAACTTTGCGAGAAATTATCATATTTGCGCTTCGATATACATTAGATAATTACGTATATTAAATATCTTAAAGATGAGAGAAAGAGTATACGCGTGTATTTTTTTATCAGAAACGATAAATTTTTTTATTGCTAGAAAAATAGAATTAAAACTAAAAAAGTGATTACAGTCTCACAAAAGAGCACACATTAGTGAAGTAAATTATAATGATGTAGTTTTGCTGAAGACGCAAAATTCTCTTGTAATTTCTCCTTATCATATATGTTTGAAGAGAAGTACAATTTATATAAGCCGTCTCATTTTTATGAGCGAAATATAAACCAATTATGTTATCGTGTAACGTTATCGCACTCTCTTATCTTCATGAAGATAAAACTCTTCATTACTCAAAGTCATATTTTATTGTGAAGTCTTACAATTAGCGAAACTCATTTTCACCAAAAATCTAGTTCGTCGCTATTTATTATCGCAATTCGAAAGGAGTGACGAACACCCTATATAAATACTGGCGTGAGCGTCGTGCGTATTTGCACGATATATTGCTCGTCGCGGCAGTCATGTGCACAAACTCGGCGACAGAAATAGCGAGTGTTGTCACCGAGAAATTGCGGCGGCCGATCATAAAAGTATTACATCAGCGGTCTGTAATGCCGACACTCGCGCGCGAGCTCTCGCCGTATGCATCGCTCGCGCGCGTATATTATATGCGTTATTGCTGCAACGAGGCGCAGTGACACAATGTCGATTTGTCGCGACGACGATGCGATCAAACGTGCGCGACGCGCACGTCGCTCGCGAGTGCAATTGCCTAAATAACCACCGATGACTGTTGCGCTTTGCCTTTCTCTCTTTCTGTCCTTCTTCCTCTTCTTCTCTCTCGTTCTCTCTCTCTTTCGTTTTTCTCTCGTTCCCGACGACGCAACACAAGTCGGTCCAGCGAAGTGAAAACGCACCGCTGTTTCTCGATTGGACCCATTGCCACATTGTGCCGAAGCGGAGCGAATTTCCCTTTGAATCTGTCACGCGTCTTTTGCACTCTAACTCAGGAGTGATAATAAACGAAAAAAGGATTGGAACATCTCCTCTGATATTCAATTTATTTAAATTTGTTAATGTAAATAAATCGTTGAATTTAAATTTCAACAAGCGAGTTGTGTGTACGCATAAAATTGTCAGATTTATATTGCGTTAGTGTGTCACAGTTAATACATGTCGTTTGTTTCGTAACAGCGCGTTTTTTTGGACTTTGTTTTGTGTAACGCGGAGAAAACTATGTTGGCAATTTGAAAAATGACCTCTACCGCACGAAATATTTAAAATTAATGTTGTGGAAGCAAATGTCCACGCTCCGTCTCTCCGTTTCGCGGAACATCGCGAAACATAAGTAGAACTTGGTCGGAAGGGGAAATAACGGGCTGGCGAACGACGAACCCGGACGACGGGCGGTGCGGGAGAAGTGAGAGAGCGTGTATTAATATAAGCTTGGCGTGACTAATACAACAATTTATCCAGCCGCGGGCATTTAAATAGTTATGACCTAGGTCGCCGGCAACGAGGCGACGAGCGGCGATTTCGTCACGCGCTAACTCGCGCGAATTGAATTCGCCTCGGCGCTTTCGTGAATTAACTCCCTCGTCGCCCACGCACTCCCCTCACTTCCCCTCGCCACACTGTCAGTCTCTATTTTTCTCTTTCTCCTCGATTCAATATTCTTTTCGATCGCTCGTCAAAAACAATGCCGTTACAACTTTACGAGAAACACTATTGACGGCTTTGTGGAGCGGAGCTCTGCTACTACATTTTCAATGCAATAATATGGTGTCAGTTTAAATAAGATCGCCACGTAAATGAAGTTAAAATTATTATGAATCGTTATAACAGTTCGTATAAACATTATTTAAAGTTAAATAAATAGGCAAAACTCGAATGTTCTAATAGAACTAGCCAATTTCAATTAATCGAACTGATATTATGGAAATTGCCGCATACGAAATTCATTTATGAACGTTTCCATTGTCTGTAATGGTAAATCGTAAAAAGCGGTGAAATTTCGTGAACGAACGATCAAAAATTTGATTCATTATTTTTACGTTATTTTTTGGCGTTTCGCCGAAGGAAAGAAACCCGTAGGGACAATCGGACTTCGCCCTTCTGTTTTGCGTTCTACCTACCGAGGGTGTCCACCCCCCCTGAAAGCGGGACGTTTCGGCACTCGAACCCTCTTTTTAATTGTTATATTTATAAGAGGTGGTCTCTCGGCGTCGCACACATGACGGTTCTTCGGCACCGCGCGTTGGAGAAACTCACTTGTTTTTGGACATAGGCACTGGGCTGGACGTAATACCCTTCTTTTCACCCTTCTCCTCTTTTTTCTCCTGTAGATCGATACTCGCTGTAAAAGCTGTTCGCGTTCCACGAAAATTCAAACACGCTTAAATAGAAATATTATTATTTCTCTTAAAAAGACACAAATTTATATAAAAACTTAAATTTTTCGTAAAGTAATATTTTCAATAAATCAAACAATTGTTACACGTTGAAAATTTGCGCGAAAATTTTATTTTTTTTTTTTTTTTTTTTTTGTTTGTTGACAAAGTCAATGACATTTCTCGATAGTCGAGACCGTAAGTATACGATCATTCGCATATATTCGTGCCGTCCGGTCAAAGCATCCGGTCAAGCGGTAGCAGGAGACCACGCGGCGGCGTTAGTGAACGCCGGGAAGATCGCGCGGATAGACGAAGCGTGCGAGCGGCAGGAGGAATGGAAGGAACGGGGGCGGATGGGTCGAATATTGGACAACTAATTACCTAATCACTCATTATCCACCGCGGACTCCGGGCGCCGGTAGTTCGGCGCGCCAGGTACGTAGATAGGGGTGGAACGGACTTGCCCGGAGGGCCATTGTGATACACGAAGCAGAATCATGCACGATCGTATATTATCGATGAGAGGACGATGGGGGCGACGGCAAGGGCCGAGCGAAACGGCCATCCTCTAAAATCGCTCCTCTCGCTCGATCTCTCTGTCGCCACCGAGAGTAATATCGGGGACTCTCGCGCGCGTTTAACGTTAGCACGGAAATCGGAGCCAATGACGGGGCGGAATCGCGATGCAGAAACGACGCTTCCTTTCTCGCACCTCGACGAGAGCCCGCTGCCGCCCCGGCATGCCCTCCTCTCGTCGCATCCTCTCTCGACACGATCGTCCCTTCTTCCCGCGTACTCCACTCTCTCTCGCTTCCACGCTCTTTCTCCGTCTTCTTCGGTTACTACCGCTATTTTCGGTCGCCACTGATGGAATAGATAACCGTTATCACTAATGCATCGAGTCGCTTCTAATACGGTTCCGGGGCGGTAATCCCGCCACCTGTTTTGCCGCACTCTCGACAATGTTTTAGAAGAATGCGTTGGAGGAAAAAAAAAGAATAAGCAAACTCTTGCGCCATAACTTTTTCAGACAAAAGCAGATTGTATATAATTCTAGAAACTTTGAATTAAAAGCGGCAAACAGATGACGAGAAAATCTTATTTAATTACAAATAGACTTTACCGAACTTGATAGAAATTAAAAAATGTCAGAGACGGTATTAAGAATTTTTTTCGGGAAGGAAACTATTTCAGAACTTCGTACAAAATCGTCGAAAATGAGAAAAGGAGAGTCGAGATACGTGAAAATTTATCAATATATGCTGCGTATTTCTGACGATGTATTTTGTCTATTTTCACGGCTGTCAAATTGAAAACTCCCGTTTTCTTAAAAATTCAGATTCCCTTTTTCTCGTAAAAAATATTTTCCGTTTCGAAAATAACCTATTGTTTCGAGAGCTGATGTCTTTTTTTCCAGATGTCGATTTTTAATTCGATATATAACGTAACGATTCGCCAATTCGCGGATTTTCGCGGAGTCGTCTTAAATCGTTTATAACGAGTTATTTAGATCGACAGCTATCCTTGGCGCGACGGAGACATTAATCGTCCAGTGAACACGCCGCAGAGATATGTAACTGCGGAATCAAAATAATATATCCTACTTAGCGTTAGTCGAATTTGAGTAATAATGAAGAAATAAAAATATCTTCTCGAGTATTGCTGCTAAATTTGGCTAACATAACCACGGTTTAATCAACATTTTATTGAGAAATGATTTGTTTTCGAGTTCATTTTCCAGATAGCTTTTCAATTAGTCCTCAATGAATATTATGCTTTATTAGTATATCTGGCAAATTTTTATATTCTGTGCGATTTTCTTTGCAAATCTCTACTTCGTTTACGTAGAATGTTTAATTTCGTATATATTTCATTCATAGAATTAATAGCACGCGTGCGTTCGATGTCGCATTCTTAATCAATTTTTTTCGGTGTAATCAATTTTATAAGCGAAAACAAATAACGGATTCTAAAACTTAATCAGTAAATTTAAAAACCTGAAAAAAATATAAAATACAATATTCTTATTACATTATGTTTGTCACGTTAAGATCTCTTAGTAACACATTCTATTCAAGAGAGAGAGAGAGAGAGAGAGAGAGAGAACGAGATACGTAACACGAGCACAAGTTAAAATCTGATTCGATCGCCTGCCGATATGAACATTCTCGAGATTAGGATGCGGTAAGACAGCCCGCCGGATAATCATGGTCGAGACTGGATGTCGCGCCCGGCGTGGCGTGGTATAGTGGTCGTCGTCGGGTTAGTCCCCGACGACCGCGCGATGCGCGTTATATGGAGGTTTAGGCCAGCGGACCGAGCTAACTGTAATCAGAGTTGCGGCGTTGTAGTAGCGCGTTTCAGTCGCGTCTGACAGGACGGGAGGAATCCTTGGCGCTGCTGGGATCGACCTGGAACGTCGTCTCCACCATCTACCTATCTCTCTATGTATCCTACCTAGCGGCCAACGTTCGGGAGATCGTTGCGTGTCCCCGGATGCACGTGCTCGGGGTCACGGCTGTTCCCGGCCGATACTCGTCCTGGATAGTCCTTAATCCTCTTAAGTGCCGTGTGGCGCGACTAAATATCAATCACAGTTTATATCACCCCGGTTAGTGTCCCGGTTCCCTCCGGGAACCTGAAGAGGATCCCCATGTTGTTCGGGTAGTGGACGTGAAGAGAGGGGAAGGCGACGCAAACGATCGATCGCGCAAAGAACTTGATCGGTAGCCCTTCGGGCGGTTCGGTGTAACAGGGCACGATGGTCCTTGTTTGTCTTTGTTTCTTGAGAAAAGTTTATTAAACAATACGCGAAAAAAAGAATATTGCAGAACGACTCTCTCTTTCTCTCTCTCTCTCTTTCTCTCCGAGATAAAAATATATAAAATATAAAGTTATAAGGAGATATCGATTGCAAAAGTACACATATATGTAGTGTACAAAAATGTGTTATTACACTTTTATTCGGTACATAGAACGCTCCTATATCCGAACTTATTCGACTAGAGATGCATGAAAAATGTGAAATATATTATTTATGCGATTCCATGTTTCACTGTGTGCTTACTTCCAACTTTATATTCTCAAAGACCCATTTTTCAAATTATACGCCTGTGTATGTTTTATAGCGTCTTAGAAAATGCAAGGTTTCAAACTTTCAAGTCCGTTTTTCTCGGGATGCTTCTATTATTTATAGACTCTTTGTTAAAGTAAACTCCGACGTCTTTGATGGCCATAATTCCGTGATAATATATTCCATTATAACGCTCATTCGTTAAGGATGATTCATGACTTGCATGCGCGATCGATCGCGCGTTGTTTGCCGAGAGAAAAAGGAACACAGGTAACAGCCTGTATTTATAGGGGCGATGCGATCAGTCGCGTTATCGCGTAGAGATCCATTTAAATACATTTAGGAGATTGCAAAAATGGACTATTGCAACGTCGATGTTGAGCGTTGACTACTTATATTTATCGAGGCGGATCGCGCGCGTCGTCGCGTGGGTAACGCGTTCGGGGGTACATTTAGAAGATTGCAGAAATGAAGTTTCGCGCGATCCGAACGTATAATTACGCGTTCAATTACGCGTTCTAGACGATAAATACGGACAACGTGGCTATACATAAAAGAGTTGGCGAACTTAAGCTCGATTAATCTAAGGGCTTCTGCTCGGGGCAATAACACGCTAAGCCACATTTCACCGACAAGCAGACTTCGGAACAGACAGGGAGGGACAAGGAGAAATCGAGACAGGAGCGAGACGTAAGTCCTTTGTAACGACAAAATTAACAGTTGTCGTAAAATTGTTAATTTTATTATTGACAAATGTTGACGCGCTTATTTTACCGATGTAACTTCGTAATGCGCGATATATATCGCGATTATCGATCATCTTCTCAGACCAATTGCGGCGGAGAAATCTTTCCCGTCGACGACAGATGATCTCCCACGAGAGATCTCCTCCGCGCGCTTTTCCTAACGCCATTAGGACCTCGCGAAAATAGTAGCACACCGTGCGAATTTGCGTACTCCAAATACTATTCACGAATACTGGCCCGGAATAATTCCGCGCGAAAACTCTTTCGTCGAGCGTGGAATATTTAATGGACGATGACGAGCAGCGTAAATAATTGATCGCATTAAGATTGCATCGGGTCTATAGTTGAGAGAGCCGCGGCACGTGACGCATCGCGTTTGCGTTCACGCACATGTACGTGTATATATATATACACGTACATGTGCGTGAACGCTCGCATGCGCGTACACGGGGATGTGTAAGTGCGCGTCCGGTTATCAGAGAAAAAAAAGGAGATAAGGTTTATCGAGAGGGATAAAGTGCGCGACGGGTTACGATCGCGAATAAGCGCTTGTAATCGAGCTTTCGAGCTTTCTAGTAGCGACGGGCGGGCGGCACGGTGTGCGCTTCGCCCTCGAGACGCGGGGATGACAGCCGCTGAATAATACAGCGGGACTCGCGTCGAGGTTAGATATTCTTACGATCACCGGGAACCCTTTCCTTCCGCCGATACACAGCTAAATCGTCTATTATTCAAGATACGGCTTGAGCATTTTCCCCGTTCCCGATCGCGCACAAGTATATGAAGTCCGCCCAGACCGGACATTGTTAACGGCATACGTAACCGCTCCGAGCCCTTTACGAGAGAACGCGGATCTTACTCCCGCACTCCTTGGAGAGATTTCAGTGATAACCGCTCTTGGCCACTTGGAGCAAATTTTACAGCTGCGAATTGCAGCTGGATACCGCGATAAATCCTTGAGACTTAACGTCCTCCTTTGCAGCTCTCAAATCTATTTCTTCGCGCATTATCTTATGAACCTACGAACTTCTTGGTCTTCAAGTTTTCAATCAAAAATATATAATGAATATTATACATATATAAAATACGTGGGAATCGTGTGCTATAGAACGTAAGATAAAAAAAAAAAAAAAAAAAACAAAAACAAAAAGAAAAACGCAAAGTACGAATCGATAATATAATTCTGCATAATTAATAGCAGTTATGGTCTTTACACTTCTATCTAAAGTAATCCATATGTATATTCTTGAAACTATATACAAATCTATAAATTATTCTGTACATTCACTCTGTTTGTAATTCGTACCTACGACCGTTCTATATTCCCGTCTTTCGTCATACACTGTGCTTAAAAAAACTTTCCACAACAAAACAACTCCTGCTCGGACTGTTCGGAACAACATTTGAAAATAATATTTCGCGTTGCGGGCAATAGTATGCAGAAAGACTGATGCAGTTTTTACGACGTTTGACACAAAGTTGACTACGTTTTATCCGATGAACAAAGAAGAAATTTTCGATTACACACGCAAAACAACTTCTACTGTCTCGCATAAAAAATTATCACATCTAATAAAATTCGGCGCGAGAATAAATGGGTCTAAAAATCTCAAGTATTTTTATATCGCGGTATTCTCGTGATAAACTAATCTCGAGCGGCACGCTCCGAAAGTCTCTCGTCTTGCTGTCACGAACTGACAGAGCAATCGAATTGGTTCCAGTTAGTTTATTCTATATTCTCGATTTTCGACTCGCGATACCGACCGTCTCCGCGTATGTTCTCCTTTCTCTCCGAAGGCTCTCTTTTTCTCTTCGCAATCGTTCGCCTACTCGGAAGAGCGGGTTAACGAGATCGGGGAACATTTTAAAAGGACAGAGCACCGCTGTCGGCCTCTTTTAATTATTCAGGCGCAATTAACACGTCAATAGGTCCGTTGCACCTGGCTGCTGCGTCTGTCTTCCGCCAAATATGTACGTACGTTCGCGAGAGATGGCGCAGCCAAGCTTCCGCTCTCAAACGTCTTTCCCCTTTCTCGTATTCATTTATAAGCTGTTTTTTCCACTTGCTTTAACATCTGTTTTCTTGCGCGGGGAAACGCTTTTCTCTTCTGTTGTTTTGTTTTCGCTTCATTTCACACCTTATTTTCATTTTATTGCATTTTAAATATCTGGTATGAAATCTCTTCAGACGTGACTATGGATTATGTTGTTCCGCGTTGGGTCAATGGCTTTCCTTCAACTGGCATGTTTACGCTTCGTAAGATGATTAAGATTTTAAAATGTCCTTTGAGAATAGTATACGAATGCTTCTTGTTTTTCTTCTTCTTATCCTGATTTTCTTAATGTATACTTTATTATAAAATCAATTATGAAATTGCCATGTTTTGTGCTTATTTGTGCTTCTTTTTATTTCAATTTTTTATATTACATACGTAACTTTCCTGTATGTTTTATATTATGATGTGTCACGAGCGGACTTATTAGACAGAGATTTCATCGATTTCTATCATCATTTTATAAGAAACAGCAAACTTAGCATAGCAAAAGCGCAGCAATGTTACTTTAGTAACAAGCTTCTCGAATATTGATGACTAATTATTTTCACGCAGTCGTATCGATGAGCGTTCGCGTGCGTACTCGCACATAGCGATTATACACTCCGAATTATCGTCGCCGAGTTAATTATAATCCGCGGATCAGCGCTCGTACGGATTAAACGTATTTCGACGTAGCAAACATAGATCGCTTTACATCATTAACATTCTGGATATCATTGCGCGCTCCACTTATAGAACGCGCTCTCTTCTCGTCGCGAAGTTTTGCCGCGACGTTTTATACACGACAGCGCATAGACATCTTCAAGTATTGATATCCGATTGTTTTCCTTCCTTCGCGTGAATTTCGTTCGCGCTGTTCCTTACCTCAGTGACTCCCTTTCCGCGTCTAAATGCGTCGCATACGTAGGATCTATTCAGGGATCTTTAGAACTGAATTACTTTCACAACTAAGCAAAGT
The DNA here is from genome assembly GCA_014839585.1 of Pseudomyrmex concolor. Taxonomy (NCBI): domain Eukaryota; kingdom Metazoa; phylum Arthropoda; class Insecta; order Hymenoptera; family Formicidae; genus Pseudomyrmex; species Pseudomyrmex concolor. The sequence goes on along the minus strand of QVOB01003301.1, from coordinate 15,084 downwards.
CGCAATTAAATTCCTAGTACTTCGGGAAATATTCGCAAAAATGTTGCAACAACAGTCGGATACATGATGCAACAACGGCGTATAAAGAAGTACCTTTTTCCGTGCAACAGCAACGACGACGACGACGACAACAGTGGACGCTTATACGCGTCGTAAAACGGCGCATCGAATTTTCATTTTCGTTCCTCTCGTCTTTCAGATATTTATGGAGATTTGTTCCCGTAGAATCGCCCGTGAATAATTTCGCTCGCGGATGCTTTTCCCCTTAAACAGCGAGAGGACGAAACGGCGCAGAGGAACTCCGGAGTTTGATGCCGTCCAAGAAGGTCTTGCTTTATTGCTCGCGACCGGTCACGCGTCCGCGTAAATAATGTAAGAAAGGGGTTGCAAAATAAACTCTCGTATGAGCGCGCGTCGAGTTTTCCATCGTGTTTCGATTGTGTATTGAACAACAAAAGTCCGATAAGAATTTAATTCTTTTTTAACTTGGCACGAGCGAGACAAAGGGGTCGCGAAAATGACATGTACGTAGCGCCGCGGATATAGTTTTAACAACTTATGGGCTCGTTGGAATATTCCGTATGCGGGAGTGCCATTCTCACGAGGATAGGTACGTATAATGTGTTGAATGTTCGCTTCTCTCCCTCGACCGATGTATCCCGAGCGAACGATCGTAGCCGTTTCTAACCGGAATATACAATAATTTTTACGTTTGCGTTAACACGAACGCGCGCTTGATGAAATTCGATCGGAAAGATTATTCGAACTGAACGTTTAATTTACAACAATTTTTCACGAATCTTCAAGTCATGAATCTCAGATCTAAATTTCATCGGGGTTTAAATTTTAAAAACCTTTAGAAATTTTTAGGACACCATCACGGAGATTTAATCTTCGGAACACGTTGAAGCTTTCGCACGCGCGATTAAACGGTCGAGACTTTTACTTTATTTCTTTTAGGATCTCGATGCTTCTTCGAGACGTCTTGTAATGTTCTTGAACCTTCGATCTTTCGATAGTTCGAAAACGACAAAACATCGCGTGATCGATCGGACAGTATATACCTACAGGCAACTAATTTCTTGGTCCAGGGATAGGATCAGAAAGGATCCGTTTGGAGGCGCCATAAAGGTAGCACTCGCTATCGACAACCTTGTCTTGCGGCTCTATAGGTACCACACACAGGTCCATGTATGCAGGTACATATAGTATATACAGGGTGGCGCCCAAGCGGGAGAAGGAGAAAGAGAGAGAGAGAGAGAGAGCTTCGGTGGGGAACGACAGAAGCGGGCGCGCGGGGATGAAATGCGGGGTCGCAAGTCGGTATTGTCGTCGGTTACAAATCAAATACCCGATATCATTGTTCGGTACAAACCAACCCATCCACTCGCTCTTCCCTTTTCCCTCCCCCGGTCTCTTCTCCCGCGTTCCCTTCTGCAACGTTAACCTCGTGCACAACCTGCACGCTCCGCAGCAACTACGACTAATAACTACTGGCAACGTGTGCGTGAATGTTGCACGAGCACAATGCCCACGACGACGACGACACAACGACGGTGACAACGTGTAAGTGGAGAAAACATTTCTGCTGCTCGGTATGAAGTCCTGTCATAGCAGCTGAAACACGCTGTACACACTGAGAGCCCATGAACAACCCTTTTAACCCTTTGGCACTCTGTTTCAAAGTACAGTTTATACAGGATGTCTCAGAACTACGCATCTTCTTGCTTCAATGTATTGTAAATGCCAACTTAGAAGAACTACGACGATAGACAAGTTGAGAAGTATAAATTATTTTCAAGTTTTAAACAATGGAGCTGGGTAGTTTAAGCGCCAAGTGAGGAGTATCAAAAAAAAAAAAAAAAAAAAAAAAAAAAAAAAAAAAAAAAAAAAAAAAAAAAAAAAAAAAAAAACAGGAAAATCGCATGTATTACGCACGTATTTTATTTATTTTTGTGTCGTTATTAAACATTTGTTCCTGCGCGAGACGTATCTTTCAAACTTCCGATCAATCTCACGGTGATAGACGTGAGATCCTGTTCGTGTGATTATGTTCGCGCGAGTGTTTTCATCGGAGCGTAGTCATCAGCCGCGAAATCGGATTGGTCTCGTCGTATACGAGGGGTCGAGACTGCTCTTCGTCGTCTTCGACGCCGGATTCGCCGCCATGGATTGAAACGGATGCGCGTAATGCTCTGATGTATCTCCGAGAGAGCGCGTTCTTGGGGGAAATTTCCCAATCGCGCGCGCCTTCCTCCCTGGTAGCGTGGGAATGTGACTACTCAAATTAGTTACACCATCGAACGCGATTCCCGACGGGCGAAATGTAGCTTATTGCAAACCTCGCATACTTTCTCCCGACTATATATACGACTCTTCTTTGCATACTTAGAGTTTGCCTTTCGCGCTTAGATACTTCATAGTTTCATGAACTTTGAAGTTTCAAATTTATCTTTGAGACTAAAAAATGATCCGTTAATTTAACTCGGAGATAAATTATTCAGCGGACGTTTTCTGACGTATATTCGATTTATTCGATTTCATTACAACTATTAAGACTGTTCTATATTTTTCTGTCGTGTGAACATCGCGAATTTAACAGCGCGAATGTTTCGACACCCGATATTTCTAATCGTTATAAGATGTAAATGCGAAGGATTATGTGGGAACGTCGACGGCATTCACAGAAGACATTCAAATGTCTTCTCGGTAACAAGAGACTATAGTGAGGGAAACGCAAGCAACTCCACGCGAATGTTGTCGCGAGGAGGCGTCACGATACCGCAACTCGCGTGCGGTACACGCTCGCGTCGTAACACGGCCACGATAATTAATCAACGAGTTAATTATGGCTCAGTCGACGAGTCTATTTTGGCATCGGGCGAGAACTCGAAATATTCACGCGGATGGCTTTCCTAGTCGCGAGGCAAGTTACGCGAGGAAAGAGTAGGAGGACGGGAAGAAGGAAGGTGTGCGAGAGGGCGCGAGAGGACAAGGAGTGAGGAACACAGGAGAGGAGAGACACGACCGGGAACGCTGGATGGACGAGGGGTTGCGAACAAGGGGGCGTTGGGGGAGGGGGAGAAGCAGAGACTCGGCTAGGCACCGCCACCCCGGAGCGGGCGATTAATGATTCAGGGGCAGAATTTCGCGATGCTGAAATATTAAGCGTATAACCCTCTCGTTCTCTGCCGTCCCCGCCTCTCTCTCCGCCGCTCTTACCTCTTCTCTCTGTTCTCCCCTTTCGCCCCCGTCTCCATGCAGCCGCTGCCCCGTGCTCCCTTTCTCTTCATCACCCCTTCGGCGCTTCTCTTTCGCATCTTCTCTTTCTCTATCGCGCGCAAAATACTTCACCATCCCTCTCTTCTTCTCTTGCACGCTGTCTCGCATCCTCGTGTCTGCCGCACGATATACGCACGGTCCTTTCAAGTTGCACAAGCATGCACACACGCGTACTGGGTGTTCTAAAAGCAACATTCTTGGAAATCAAATCAAGAAGAATAATAGAGTCATTTCTCTCTTTATCTCTCTCTCAATAGTTTTTTAAATTAATTTAGATTAAACTTTTAAGACGACTGCAATTTAAAACAAACACTTCGAAGGAATTTTACTTGAAAATTTAAATCTGAATATATACGCAGAACGTTAAAAAGGAAAGAGGAAAGTTTTGATAATTAGTTCTTCTTATTATGGTAAAGATTCACAAATTTTAAATAATATCTTTCAGACTTTTTTCTTACAAGTATATACAGACGATATATACATTCTACATTTAGTATTCTGTGACAAAGTTATAGATCAGCTTCTACTTGTTCTCTGTTTGTCGTCATTTGGTTTGTTAGTGTCGCGCTTACACTGCATGCACTTGTAAGAATGAGATATCAGAATATTCATACTTTGATAAGAGAAAAAGAGAACGAATTGAAGTGCAAAAAGTGTAAGTGACACAAGAACATTTTTTGCATCGGAATCACGCTCTGCGCATAATCTCACGTATCAAGCTGCATAATTGACGCTGATACAAAATCAAAATTAAATAAATAATTAATCCTCCAATTTTTTTCTCAGGAAAATGTGAACTTTGAATAATGTAAGATATCCTCCAGGACACCCTATATACCCTTTGCTGTTCATGCACGCATTTGCTCGCTCGCGCACGCTTAGCCACGCGACGGCAGCATCATCAATATTTCTCTTTGCTCATTGTTCTTGTACAATGCGAGCGCAAGGCCGATGCCGTCTCTGTAATGCCGGGGATGTGCCAGCGTCGCCGGAGCAGGTAGCGATTACCGTGGAAATGGCTAATTTTAAGCCACCTCTCGCGGGAGAGACGCGCGTGGCACAAGACAAGACGATCGATCGATCGTTCACAATGTCGCAGCAAAATAAAGACCCGATCGGAACTTTCTGATAGTTGTACAGGCACTGAATCCCGGGATCATTTTGGCCGTCCTACTTTTGTAAGATATGTGTCACATGATCGTCGTATTATAATAATAATAACTATCTTGAAGACTTTCGTATCTACGCGGAAGATGAAACGAGGTTTTAGAAAATTATTTCCAAAATGTATTTCCGAATACAAATCTGTCGAAAGTTTGAGAGCAGTACATTTGGAATTAATTCAAGAAAAGTTTCGAATACTTAGATTATTAAATTACCTGTTCTGAAGTTTACTTCAGACAACAAATCGTTTTATTTTTATTTTCTAGCATCATACCTAATATAGTACGCAGACACGATAAACAGAAAACGTGTGCAGTTAATCTTTGACTCTCTTTTATAAGAACCTAGAAATATGGTTTCCAGCGAAAACGTATGTAGAATTTTTATGATTTCATATGCGCGCCGTGTAAATTGTTCTGTATCAGCAATATATTCTACACCGTTTACATTACGACGAGGCTTTAAAAGTCCTTCCTATTTTATATTATACCGTAATTTCAAGTTTATTTCCTTAGTTTCGCAAAGTTGCGAGATTAACGAGAGTTGTCGTCGAAACTTCGCCTTCGAAGATATCGCGCGGATATCTCGCGCCGAGAAGTAAAAGCTGGCCGTTTAGAGTACGTTTACGGCAGGCTTGATGCGCGATTCTGGACGCCCTTTATATACGGTAGAAAGATTTTCCGCCGCGTTAGCCCACACGGCGCGCTGCGTTACAGGTTGAAAACAGTTACAGGTAGAAAATCCGAGCGCGTTGATACTTCGCGCTTTTATTCCGTCGTGCGCCACGCGCTCGCACATCCATTTTTTTCATCTCGTATTTTTTCATAACTTGCCCCCGAGAGTGCGTTGTCGGCGGAACGGGAAAATTGTTGTCCGACACCTTTTTCAATCGTTCGAATTTGTCGCGCCCGATATTTCAAGATCGATCGAGAAAAATCTCAGTCGCGAGATCATTGTCGTTTAACCGAGATCGTGATTGGCGATCGTCGGCGAAAGATTTAAAATTTTTCTACAAAAAATTTTTCGAAGATACTTCGATCAAGTCGAAAATTTTCCAGCCACAGCGGTGGGTGTTAGTATACTGTTTGCAGTTAAACAATATTACGTAGTAAAATTTATAGCCCTTCCTCGGCTTGTGCGCACCCTTACAATGCGCCCGCCTCGTCCTACACAAGGGTGAAAGTATCAACGATATGAGAAATACGGGTTATAGCCAGCGCCACCCTCGCAGCCACGCTCTCGCGATGATGCACGGCTTAGCGAATACTGTCCTTAATGCGTTTTTCGAAACGCCTTAAATAACATTTGTCTTTGCAAAAAAAAAAAAAAAAAACAAACACGTCGGGATTGTTCGAGAAATAAGAAATAACGTTCGTCTTCTAGAAAATCTGCATAGTTGTAAAGAGAAAAGGGTTACAGTTATTGCTGCACCAATATTTTGTAAATATTATGCCAACATAAACCGTGGTACGGTAACATCAAGTCTGATATTACATATTTGCAGTTCGAGTAACACAGCAACTAAAATTATTGCTACGATAAATGTAAGTCGTGTATATTCGCGTTTTTACAACAATGAATATATTTTTCTTGCAGAATGTATATAGCATCTAATTTCGTTGTTCTGATAACTTTGTGAATTGTTTTAATAATGAAATATATAAGTATTGCAGAGAAAGATCGACTTTTGTATGTAGATTTTACGGTAAAATGATAGTTCGTAGCGAAAGAAATTTGAAATGTAATGTGTATTGACATGTAACGTATGTGACGTTCTGTGAGAGATAAATATTTTGTATTTATTACTCAAAATCGTATTAGAGCGAGCAGTTTTCCAAATAAGTCTTTTAAAAATCGACGAGTCTCGAAAACAGAAAATTTATTGGGAAACACTTTTGAAAATCAGAAATAACGTTCGAACGATCTCCGAGAGCAGAGAGTCTACAGTCGTCGACCAGATCGATTCGTAAAAAGACAACGCGTAATATACGTGGATTAACGCGAAGAACATTATTGTTAAACGTTTTTAACATTAATATATGTACGTATCTTTTAATTTTATTAAATCTATTTTACTTTTAAATATATAGATTTTTCTACAGTCCCCTTTTCCTCAGTACAATAGTGAAAAAAAAAAAAGGGAAAAGTTCCGAAGTTCGACACGTGGAAAAATAACGTACGCTGCAAACCGAGCGCGTCGCATTTATACGTTCTGTAGCCCGTAAAAGGACGATATTCCTTCATCAGAAAGCCCGTGGGCGTCGTTATACGTCCACATACATCCGACTCATTCGCACTGTGTTTGGCCTCGCCGTCGTTACCTCCGTTTTTACGCTTCTAATATCGCGCATACAGCTTTACATGCCACACTGGCGAAGGGGTGCGCGGAAGTCAGATATAGGGGCAGTCGGACGACGACAGAAATCGAGTTAGAGAGTCCGCATTCTTTACGGCGAAATCCGCAGTGCGCCAGTAAATCTGTATATTGAGAAAAACGATTTTCGGGAATTTATGCCTTTAACAAGAAGCCAAGTTTTGCATAGATTTTTTAAATGTTATTCTTCTTTTATATGATTATCGTTACTTGCTTTTTTCTTACATTTTTCATATTTTTGTTTTTGACAGTATGTTTGCGTATGACAACAGAGATTTTTTAAGGTCTAGAATTAGTTTTTAAAAATATTACTGTACACTTTTACATATTGAGATGCAAAAATTACTTTTCTTAGAAAATTAAATAATGAAACTCTATCATTATCTTTATACTTCTTGCTTTATTTTGTCGATCTGTTTAGACTACGTATCGGAATCTGAATTCCGTAAGAAATTTCGCAGCCTCGTTCGACGCAATTGTCAAGATGAGATTTTTTGAGAAACGATCACCCCACATGATGCTCGCTATTACCAAAATTCGAGTTAATAGCCAGTTAGGGGAGTTCGGCCAGCGGCTCGCAGGAGAAGGGTTGGACGCAGGACTGTCTCTCTTTGTAGAATAATTCGATTAAGACCGCCATCTTTCCCGACTGGCACCACCGACGTCGCGTTCGTAACTCCGTTATCGAGGCACGACTACCCAAATTCGATCGTCAATATCATCTTGTTGGTTCTCGGGAGACGGCAAAATTGCGTCGACACTGAATAATCGTTCTCCCTTTGCATTCCCAATTACTTTGCCATGTACCGCGCCGAGAGAAAAGAACGAGATAAATTTCTTCGAGAGATGATTCGCAAGAGCGCGAAATTGTTTATGCGACATATAATACCTGAAACTACTCTTGGCTTGAATAAGGCAACATCAAAATGACAAAAAGAATTACTTTCTCAATATGAATTAGACTTATTCTAGAACAGTACATGTTAGCATACACACGGTAGATGATTAATATTATATTAATGCTTGAATTGAATGTGATCTTTTTTCTATTGAGTTCATTTTCTAGTGATTTTTATTGTGAACACGTGTACTCGCGCTATTATATAGATCTGCTGGTACCTAAAGAATACCGTCGTAGACTTCGCGCAAAATATCATTTATTCGTCAACTTATAACGCTAATTTATTACGACTGTCTTTATTACGAGAAAGAAGAATGGCGCGAGTAATCGACCAGTGTAACGCGGTGTACCCAGACTCATTTAGAAGATACGGTTAGAAGGGCGCGCATTCCTACTCGTTCGTCTCGCCGCTATCAGAACAATTGTTATTGTGCGCAGGTGCAATAAGATCCTTGCATTTAATGCGCGAGAGTTTCCCTGGAAATTCAAAAACACCGTCCCCGTAGAAGTCTCTTGACGCTACTGCCGGCAGCGTTCGTTGAACTCACTTACACCCGCTGTAAAAGAACGAATCCTCACAGTTTTTCATAGCGCTCGCTAACTGAATGGTACAAGTGCTCATATAGATGTCTGTGTACTTCTGTATGAAAAACTGCAGTCCGAATTGAACTCCAATCTGCTTGACATTGTCAACTTCAATTTTGATTTTACAAAATTGGAGCACACATTTCTTCTACAACTTTAGAGTTAGATATACAAGTGTTCGCGACAAAACCCACACGTTCACATACGTTTCTTCTTTGCTTTTAGAAATTTCATAGCTTATCTAAATATCGTAAACTTTTTAGATCAAAAATGTCATTGAAAACTTTTTCATAAGTATCACGTTATCGACTCGCTTACGTCTCGCTACTCGCATAGATACAACCTACTTTCTCAGAGTACAGTCGCGCGATTTTTTCTTGAATGCATTAATTTTGATGCGATACCTGGGTAGAAAGAGAGAGTACCGTTTCCGTCATCAACAGATCGTCGTCGGCGTCTTCGTCGTCGTCGTCACCGTACTCTCTACTGCTGCTTGGCAGTAGGTACTAGTAACGACAGAACAACCACCACCACCACCTCCGCCATCAGCAAAGCGCGGCCTCCTCTCATCATCATCAGAGGATCGCCGTTTTGGGAGGCCGATCAGTGGGCCTCGCCGGGGCCGATGCCGCGTGAGAGAGAAATTCTCTCCTTCTCGAACGGCGAACAAAGCGAGACGCGTGGTCTCACAGGAGGCCGCGGGAGTGAGAGAGGCGGTATGAGGCGGTCTCCAGGGGCGGCGCCTGTCGGCGCGTCCGATCGGAAGGCGAGGCGCGCGATTGGCTGGCGTTATCGCGGTGCGAGGGGAACGTGAGGACGCGTGAGGTACGGCGGCGGGCGCCTCCACCCGCGCGGTGTGCAACGTTGCCGTCTCCTTGCCGCGGTACGTGTGTCTCTCTCTGCTGCCGCCGCCGACGCTACTGCCGTCACGTCACCCCTCACCGCGTCCACACGCGAGCGCGCGATATCGGCCGCACCACTACCGCCGCCACCGCCGCTGCCGCCGCCGCCGCCGCCGCCGCCGCCGACGTCGTCGTCGCCGCCGCCGCCGTCGTCGATGCCACGCTGCGCCGCGCCGCGCCGCGCCACGCCGCGCACGGTGCCACCACTGCCGCTCGAGCGAACCGCCGCCGCGCTGCTGGCCCTCTCAGTCGCGACGCGCTCGTCACGGGGTGCAGATCGTGCACTGTTTGTCATTCTGACACCCTTCGTCGCGCGGAGCACGCGCTTTTCACGCGGCCGTTCGCGCCGTAACCGTCGTGCGGCATTTCTCGCGATTTCGTACATTCGTACTCGTACATCAGTAACTCGCGATTTCGTCACCAAAGCCGTAAACGTCGTCGTTGATCTTGTCGCGTTTTGAAGTGGTTGGTAGTGGGTGGTTGATGGTGAAATCTGGATTCCTCTCTCGAACAAAACTGACAAACGTTTCAAGTGATAGACTTTTCGATGAATTAGGTAAAAGTAGATAAAAACATTGGAAAGAGAAAGAGAGAGGGTGAAAGCGTAAAGATTAAAGTGCGTGGTGCGTCAGAAGCGCAACCCCTGACTATTCGCAATTCTCTCGGAAATCTTTCGTCGTGATGTTTCGTTGGGAGAGACAAGGTGGACTTTAACTCTTTTTGATAGTAGTGAAGTAGAAAATACTCGAGTATTTAAAGCCACGCGCGTGTTTCGGAGGTAGGCTGAAAGATGCGGCCGCGACATCCCAACGGGACAATGACGTTCGCGTCGGTTTGTGTCTGACAGATCCGCGCACGTTGCCACGAGGCGCGCGGATAAAGCTCTCACTTACCGCATTATTTTGCGCGGATATCTGGAGGTTCGTGTGTGGATGTGCATATGTGTGTTGCAGATGCGGCCTTGTAGCTGATCTGATCAGGACAAACGTTGCCGATAACAAAAAACCGTACCACGAGGGGAGTATATAGACGAAAAGAAGAGAGAAGGCAAAGTTTCGGGAGAAAGCGTAGCAGGAAACGCAACAAAACAGACACTCGTTGAAAAATAAGACAAGTAGAAGCCGAATCATCGATCAATCATGACGCAGCAAAGTGGCGCTGGGTCACCCCAGCAGTTCTGCCTGCGCTGGAACAATTATCAGACCAACCTGACCAATGTCTTCGATCAGCTTCTGCAGAACGAAAACTTTGTGGATGTAACTCTGGCCTGCGATGGACACAGCGTCAAGGCTCACAAAATGGTTTTGTCGGCCTGCAGCCCGTACTTCCAGGCTCTCTTCTGCGAAAATCCTTGTCAGCACCCGATTGTCATCATGAAGGACATCAAGTGGCCAGAGCTCAAGGCCGCTGTCGAGTTCATGTACAAGGGCGAGATCAACGTCTCCCAGGAGCAAATCGGGCCGCTGCTCAAGGTCGCCGAGAGTCTCAAGATCCGTGGTCTGGCAGACGTTAATAGTGAACACGAGTTGACGTCTAGGCCGAATCTCGAAGAGGCTGCAAGCAGAAAGAAGCGCCGCCGGATGTCCGGCGAGCGATCGCCGTCCAGTTCTCATAGTCCCGAACGTGTCGGTTCCGGTAGCATCGGTCCCGATGATCAGGATGTGCTCGGTGGCAACATTGTCATACCCGAGATCCACAATATGATGCCGCCGACATCTAGCTCGACACCGAGGTCCCTAGGCTCACCCAGCACACCCACCATCTCCGTCACACCACAGATCAACCTGCAAGAACTTCCGGTCTCGCTGCCCCTACCGCCACCCCCGCCGCCACCGCCGCAGGGACAGCAGAGCTCGCACTCCATGCCGACCCACCACGTGCCCGGCCACGTGACTTCCGGTCCGCACGCGCCTGTCAACCACCTAGGTGGCCATGGCCAGCAACTCAGCGTACAGCAGCAACAACAGCAGCAGCAGCAGCAGCAACAACAACAACAGCAGCAACAGCATCATCAGCCGGGCGTCGGTAGTCAGTCTGGCGCTGGTGAAGACCTTGAGATCAAACCTGGTATCGCGGAGATGATTCGGGAGGAGGAAAGGGTAAGTGTCAAATTTTTTATCTACAATCGTTTCAATTCTTTTCAATTCGTTATACTGTGCCAAAAGTTCGCGACTCAAAAATCTACATGTTCTGGTCAATTTCCCCGGCGATGACGATTTTTCAAAAGTTTCCAAAATGTTTAGAAATATGTGTTTACTCGGTAGGAAAAAACAACTGGTGTTAATGTAATGTACAAAAAAGTTTCAATTTCGTAAACGCAAAAAACCAACTTTTTATATTTTGCGAAAAAATTAAATTCGAATGTGAAACAACAAATTCTTTGTTTTGAAGTTCTTTCTCAGATCAGCTGCTATCATTACCACCGAGTTTATGTCTGAGAATCATCGCTGAATGAACAAGACTTCTTTCTGTTTTCTACGATTAACTTTTTTCTCCGGACGAACATTTGTCTTTGCACGCGTCAGTGCCGATATGTAATTTTCGATGCAAATTGTAGAATGCAAAGTCCGTAATTACATGGAGTGTTGTAATTAGAAGATTTTTATGTTCGTGATAACGCCGAACCGCTCAGATATGTATTCCGATACCGGTGAATGTAGTTTTCCTGTTTTTGTGTTGGAAGAATATTACTTCTCATCTTGCCAAAGATAAATTAGTAGAAATAAAATACAGGAAGAATATAAAAACGTTAGCATTACACTTGTTACTTGCAGCAACAAGAAAAGAGCACTTCCGTCAAAAGTAACGTTAGATACAAGGACGATACAAAAAACGCATCGAAATTGATATAATATTATAATATACAAATATATCGCGCGCGATTTGTGACGTGCATTTGTTGCGTCGTGGTTAAAACAAATCGATTAATGTAGTATAAATAAAAAATATAAATAAAAAAGTTATGAATGCGCGCTCTATAAATTTAATATTAAAAATTTATAAAATGCATTTTGTGCATATATGTTCGTGATAAATTAGATGCGACTAGAGATCTTCTAATTTAAATTATGGCACGTTACCAAGCGGCACATTATAAGCCTAATTTAATCGGCGATAATCGCGGTACACAGAAATTTATTTGCTCATTTATATATTTAGATAAATTTATATAAACCATTAAATGGTTTATATAAATATATAAATGAGCAAATAAATTTCTCTGTGTACCACGATTAATACATTTTGCCGTACATGTGTTTCACGCACACGTTTTTTTTCAGTATTGTATAATGAATATAAGGAAAAGAGAAGCAAATATAATATATCAATATTTGCTCACCGTTTATAGAAATAATTCGAGAGAGTCAATTAAAAGTTTTCTCGGTTGCGAATTGAAATAAGAAACAACGGCGTTTCTCTCCCGCGGGTGGTGGCGAAAACTTCCCGATCGAAAGTTCGACGCTCCAGGGTTGGCTCTCCGAAATTGCGCGCACCCAATTTCCCCCCCCGCCGACAGATGAAGACGTTTTCCGAAAGCAGACGGTCGGTCCGAGAGCAAGCATGATCATTAACGAGATCGCAATGTGGTTCGCGTTCCGCGCGTACCTCACGTCATTAGGGTACGCGTGCGTTCTAGTCAAGGCAAACGGCCGGCGATTCTCTCGAGGAAGGCTCTCTGTGTCTACACAGCGGTATAATTGGCCGCTCTTTCGACGCTGGCACGGAAAAGTCGCGGACTCGAGTCGAGTGGTATAGCAGCCGCCAATTATACAAGCGCGCGGGACGAGTTTTCGCGCCGAAATCGTTCGCGTCTGACGCGATCGCGCGCGGAGCGAGAAGCGAGAACGGCTGCAGAAATGCGAGGGAGAGAAAGAGAGTCCCGCGCGCGCTTTTCCACACGAAGGGAGGGAGGGTCCATCCCAATTACCCGGCGATTGGCTTCGACGGTATGCGCTAATTGAGAGTATCAATGAACGTCAATGAGCGCAGTCAATATTTGGCCGGGGTGCATCCGGCCGAGCGTTTTGTAACGTTCTTTTTGTTAAAGCGGATGACAAATATTGACCGCGCTCGTTCGCGCGCGCGTACGTGATACAAACACACGGTCGCACGTTTACACGCACGCTCACCACTAACATACGCATACACGTACACGTCCGCTCCGCCTGCACACACACACGCACACACCTGGGGTATCGACTGTTCTCGTTAATTACATCGGGACGACGGTGTCTCCTGCATTATTTATCGTCCGTTACCGGCACAAGTTATTAAGCGTGCGGCTAGTTACAAGCCGTTTTGTAACTAGCACGACGACCGTCGGAGGCAGCCCGCGCGACTTGGACCGGACAAGCTATAGGTCTCCTTAACAAAATGCTTTTTCCCCGCTTTCGAAAACAGTCAACGCAGTTTCTTGCGCGATAATAACGTATAATTGTGTATATATCGCTTGTTTGTATATTCGCAATAAGTGTGTGCGGACTTCATTACGTATAGCGGGCAACATAGATTTATATTATAATAATCATACATATATACATATATACATTACAGTACTTGTCAAGATTATAATCTGGATTGCACAATCAGAATTGCACAATCAGAGTTAATATACATTCTAATGCATTATTCAAGATTTACTTTATACAGATGTGATATATATATATATACAATACATAACAATCTGCACTGCTGTCAACCGCATTTCTATATTACTTACGTAACGCAATCTGAGACACAGTAATATAACAGCAATATAACAAATTGCTTAATACCTCTGTAACTTCATGAAATACACACGTATATTTTCACACACGAGCGATACACGCTTAATAATTATCCCAATGCTGTGCGATCGATTTGCGTGTGTTCGTCCGTGTGTTAAGTCGATGTAAAAAAATTGTGTGGAAAAAAAAATATTTGACAAAAATTTGCAATGCGCAAACACTACTGCAAATTTTCGCGTCCGGATCGGACATACTCGGAGGAGCTGACGTGCGTGCGCGCGAGGACGGTTTCCCGCGACGTTTACGCGCGAAAAAGCTCGGAGCAGAACTGACTCCGGCGCGTCAGCCGGAGTTCAATCTAGGAAATTAAAGTGAGCGACCGAGCGACTCGCGGCCGACATTATTTTTATCTTTCTCTCGCACGTCGCCGGTCCTGCTGCCGTGACGTAATCCGTTCTAACGTATACATATAATGGTTATAACATTCCGCGGAATTCCATTATGTTAACGCAACCACGTTCCAATTCTCCGGGCATGCCTGCGCTTGCCGCTAGTGCGCGCGTATCGTAAATGCGCGCTGTTGTAGTATTGCAAGGGGGGGGGGGGGTTCATGGAATGCCAAGCCACACGAGAGTGCGGCCGAGTGTTATATAGTGTCGACATTTTTCTTACGGTTTGAATGAATCTCTTCTTTGAGGAGATATAATTACACGTGGAAATAAAATTATGTGGAACACGGTTATAAAAATTGTGTCATAAACATGAGATAGAATGCATCGATAGTCTACAAAGAGAGAAGAATTTATAAAGAGAAAGCGATGTTTTTCATTTATGCAGACCGTGTATTAGTATTAACGTGAAAGTTCTAGGACTAATTTATTCAAAGTAAAGAGAAACGTGCAAAGTCGAAAGTCACGAGAGAAATAATGTAATAAAAATGAAAAAAAAGTAATTCACACACAACGCATGTTTGCTTTTACTTCAATTCTAAAAGTGATGCTATCTATTTAAAAAATGGCAAAGAAACGCATTTGTTTTTTGTATCGAGAGTTGGTCTCACGGCAAGTCCTATCTCTCGAAGTTTCTACCGTCTTCAAAATAAGACACTTTTCTCCTTAAAAAGTTCAGAGTTCATTATATAGATATATA